>BGPR01017583.1:0-32287 GCA_013235015.1 Araneus ventricosus | reverse complement strand
TTTTTTCTAGTTTTAACATCGTTTCCACAGCTGTCTAATATATGAAATGTATAATTCTGATGAAGTGTTATCCTCCTACAGGTTTCTAAATTGAAATCATGGTATTACATCTATCGAGGTAACAGATGGTGCTGAAACGAAAAAATCAGAAAAAATGGAATAAATTATTTTCATGGTACTGGAAATGGTAAGAAAATCAAATCTAATTTTCGATTACCAGCCCGGAAATAAAAATCCAAGCTTTAAATTAAAGAAATCCTGTGATGCCTGTACGAAGATGAATGTCACTTGGGAAAAAAATTTATATAGAGAAATATTTTTATAAAAATAGTGGTAAAATTTTATAAACACGCATATGCACATAACATACTATGCATTTAGTAGTAAGCAATACCACACGATATATTTTGAAAAAGCGTAATATACCTAAAAGTGTCAGTTTCAAAGCGTGGGTGACTCTTTCATAAGTTGTTAATCTCCATTTGTATTTGGAGTACCTTGTATGAATATTCGAAGACAGAGATTCAAGAAACTTCACGCCATTGATGGGGAGTTTTAAGGAGCGAGCAAATTTTTAGGTCCGAAATCTAATAAATATTTCCTTCAGACCTAGCTAAGATGATGATTAAAATCTGGAAAATTATTACATCTGAAAGTTAATTTTGTTAAGCTGTGAGGAAAAAGTTTTTGTAAAATTTTTGCCATAGGACAATAAATATTTGGCTAGCCTTTTAAATAGTAGAAAAACGATTAAATATAAATAATAAAACAAAAAGTAAATTTAATCCTAGATCTAATCTTAAAAAAGAGCATCCATGTTTTGGAGAGAATTTAACGGTTTCCATGATAGGGAGTGTATTTCAAAATTTGAAAAATTTATTTTGTATTTCAGTGTGTTTCTGAGTTAAAGAGAACTGACTGATAGGTCCAGTAAATGTTATTGAATGTAATCCTGTTATAAAAATTATAAAGAAGGTTTTGAATTTATTAACATGTTGCTTTCAAAATTAACTAAATTAAAGGTTTCTACAGTTACCAATCAAATTTATTCTTGCTATTACATTCATTAAATAACAACAATGCCCAGAGATGACTTCCGAAGGAAGTGATATTTCAAAATTCTAATATAAAAGATGACATTTACCATACAACAGTACATTAATGCAGATATTTTACTGCTTTTTTTAAATTAACAGATTTAAAGTTCCAAAAGTCAGTTTCCGACCTTCTACAGGTAATTGCCCTAAAAAAGTTTTGAAGATAAATTTTGTAATCTAGGAATAAATAAATCGGAATAAAAAGTAATTTCATTTTTTCAAATTATTTAAGGAAGTTGTCAAGAGTTCATACAATGATTTTCCTTCCCAATATTTAAAAAAATTTTTATTGTTAAAAGTTCTTAATAGAAATATGATAATGTATTATTTATCATGAAATGCATTTATTGTCTGTTCATACGAATGCTGCAGGCACCAGCTATTAAGGGTACACATGACTCTTATGGTCCATTGCTACTAGGCCAGAAGTTTCTAAATTTTTGTTTGCAAATAATAATTCTAACGTTTTTATAAAGAAGTTATAATTCTGAATTTTTGTAAGCATAGGCAATTAAATTTTTTAAAAATTATTATATTAGATTTAAGTTTGCGTCTGTTATAGTTTTACTGTAAGAATATATTTAATAAAAAAATGAAATTGACTACCAAATATTTAAATTTTACTCTGGGAGTTTTTTCAAAGATCGGCAAATAACTGGTTTTATTAAAATAAAAAACTTTAAATCTAATAATAATAGAAACAAATAAAATGGATTATTTAGTTAAACATCCGAAATACCGCAATGTTTCATGTTTCTGAATTTCTCTGTATATTATTTTGGAAGAGAAAGCCTGTAATTTAGTTTAAACCCCATGCTTCACTAAACACCAAACAACACATTTCTTTATTTATAATGAAAATTAAGAACATAGTCATAATTTTAGAAATGAAAAGTATTGAAACTATGAAAAAAATATTTACTTTACATTGGAATGAAAATTATTTTTTTAAGTATTGTAATCATTACAATTTTTTTCAGTCTAGATGATGCAATTTTTCTTACTTATTCTAAAATAATGTTTTCTTCTTCAGCGATAGTTTTTACTTGAACCATATTCGGATTATTAGTGTTACCAGCTGTTCCCCTGTGGAAATTAAAATAGACATTATAAAGTGATTCTTTTTTGTCTTTGCCACAATGCCGCTGCAATCTAATAAAACCAAACAAGCTCGAAGTTTTACAGGCTCAAATGTGGAATAAGTTTTTAAGATGCCAGGTGAATCTACTATAAACATGGTATTCTGGAAAAGCTACATTGTATCAACTTTTATAAAGCTTTTTTCAACTCTTACTGTGCTTTTGACGAAGACATTGTCTTAGCATGCAAGATTTTTCTAGCTTGAGAGAGCCAAATTTCGTAATGTCAGTTCCAAATTGAACATATCAATACCTAACATCATCTTATGCAATTAAATGAGATGCTAGTGAGGTCAGATCTCGCAAATCAACTAAGGACGAGTGTAGTCTAAGCAATGCTTCTAATTTCTTATAATTTATTTTTCTCATTACACTTCTCATTTGAAAATGTTCATTACAGCTAGTTGACAGAACATTGCAGAATTTTTCATTTCTCTTACAGGCATATTGAGCTATGGCAAGTCCAAAGATCCACCTACTTAGAACGCTATGAGTAGAACCTATCCCGATTGTAACTCCTCAAAGGTCTACAAAAGTTTCATTAGCTAATGCTCTGAAAACAAATCTGAACAAATATCGAACAGTTTCATATTTGAACGACGAATATTAAAAAAAGTGACCCAAGTAAATTTGGAGAACTCTTCAGCTGACATTTTTCTCAAGCACATCCATATCCTGGAAAGCCTTGTCGTCAGATAAATGTGATGTTGCATGAAACATTGGAAGCATTGCTTCAACGCAGTTCAATTGGACGTTCCAATCAGCCACACGCTCTGTTTGAACAAAGTGTAATGCTACGGTTACAAGTTCAAAATACTGAAGACGTAGGTGAGACGTTTTCCCTTGTTGACTTGAGTCTTTCTATGATGTCAAAAAACAAATTTTTCAGCTTTGTGAAGCCTTGAACTTCTTCCAGGCAATCAAAGGACGGTGGACTGACTTCAAATTTGGAGAGGAGACCAGCCATGATCTCTTTATCTGCATTTAAAATATCCATTCCATCCATTATTACTGAAAAACTCTCAAAGCTTTGATGTGTCTGAGATATCTCTGTCATAAGTTTGTTTTTAAAGCATCTGGAGGATATATGTGTCAACATGCAAAATTTCCCATTTCTCGGAAATTCAATCATTTTTCATTATAAAGCAAATGATCCAATGTAGCTTGCTCATCAAGGAGCGGAAGCCACCCTATCGGATGATGAAATTAGAATCCATTTTTACTGAAACATTTCAACACGTCTGATATAAAAAAGAGTGGGTAAACGGGAAAATCCCCTGGAAAGTTTAGAGCCGATTGAATTTGGACATCTTTAAGTTACAGTGACAGTTATTCTGATAATAGAATATAAGTAGAAATAATAGGTTGTAATTAAAAAGTTAAATAGTGTTTTTAAAAATAGGAAAATGTGAATTCATTACAAAAATATATTCTAATTAAGTACATCAGACTATTTTAATAATATCTTTTATATAAATAGAAAATAAGGGTTAATATCGGAAGGGAGTAGTTAATTTTCTTCATAATGAAGTGCATGGGGGTACCAAGAGCACAAGGTTTAAAAGAAGATAGCTACTTTTTTTAAAAACGGAGGAGACAACGTTTCCTAGTTTACATTTTCAATATGTCTGTCACATTCTGGTTATTAGTTTTATCAAACATTCATAAATGTCAACACTTTTATCTTTAATCTTAGAGCATATGCAAATGTGCATATAGAAGAGTTAAATCGTCTCCTATTAACACAGAAGAACTTGTTGACTTCCTAGACCTCATGAAAGAAATAAAAAAGATGCTTTCAAAAATTCCAAATGCTTAAGATGTCCTGAAGCAAATGGAGAAAATAGAAGATTCAACTGCTAAACTATTCGTTATTTCTGAACAATTAGTGGAAAATGACTAGACGCCCCCTTAAAAGCCCTTGCCGACTACTAGAAATGACATGCGATATTTTGACCATTGTAAATATTAATACTTCAAATCTTGCCTCTTGTTTTTTATTACTTTGGAATGGGAGCACTACGATTATCCGTATCAGTACGCGCTTGGAAATTTCCCAAACAACAAGCTTCCGGAAGAGGTTTTAATTTCCATAAATGAATAAGAGGTCGTTTCTAGTGATTTTGCAACAGTTTCCTTTTTTGGCTCTTCCAACGGTTATCACTTTTAGACCTCGTTTTATTAACATGAGGGATAATTGTTAAAATGGCACACAATTTTGCTTTTAAATTTAACAAAATAGTGCATTTTTCGAAATAATGTGCCAGGATTGTGATTATAACGATACTTCATCAAATTAATATTTTTATTTTAGAAGAAATTCGTTACGACTGCTTGTGGTCGTCAGCACCTTTTTCATGCCGATAACCGTAATTTCTGCTAAAGATAACTTTAATCAGTAAATTAAAATAGAGAGTATAGACATTTAATATAATTTTTAGATTATCCTTTGAGGAATCAACTATTTTAGTGTTAAAGAAACAATTTCTGTATTTCCTTTCTAAGATAGATTGTCGACGTGTATTAATAAATTTAGATTTAGGAATAATAATAAACATGAATACTGAAATGGCCTTTAATATTCTTTCCTACTTACAATGCATTAGCACCAATATTAATAAAAATAAATATGTTAAGAGTGACCAACTTGAAATATTTAAACCATGCTTAGAGTTCTTAATCGTAAATATTATCACCAGCAATTTTCTAAGAGTAACTACAAAAGAGAAAACCGATGAAATCCTGGACATACTCCTACAGAAATTCAGATCTTAGAGACATACGGATAAAGTTAGCTTTTAAGAATGCAGATTTGAAAGAATCCCAATGAAAGATTAGGAAATCTGTAAATCACCTTAGACGATCTATTCAACCATATTGCAGGTGGCCTAGTGGTAAGGCGTCGGCTTCGGTACCCGACTCCACAGAAGAACCATCTTGTAATGGGCCTGCTACACGTTAAATCAGACGCTGCGGGCCGAACGTCCTCTCCGCTTGTGTGGTGGGGAAGTTTCGGGAAGGGGTAAAATTCAGCTGTCGTCCTTGTCAACTGACCGCAGTTCAAAACTACGAGGTCAATCGCAAAATAGACTTAGTGTTGCTTCAAAACGGTACGTTAATATATATAAACTCAACCATATGTTAATTTCATGCCGTAAGAAATGTTGATTTACGATAGACAGGATGGCTATAGAACATGTCTACATAAACCAAACCAGTAATTTAACTTATATAAATTAAAATATTTACTTTCACTTACATTTTTATATGAAAAATAAGCATTTTGTTGACTAGAATGGCGAACGCTTGCTGCCCTGCGTATATGTGATTCAATCCAGCTAGAGTTATGTCGCGTCATTTGCAGGTTCGGTGGATAATTATATTAGTTACAACTTTTTCTATGTTCACTTAATTTTAAAATTGAATTAATATCATCTCAAACTTTCCTTTATGTTATAATTATTATGGATGGACATTATTTAAATATTCCTTAGAACTCTTATTTAGGGCAGTTAACTTCTGGACAAACCAATATTCGGTCACAATTGTGAATGACCTCCAAAATGCAAATTTAGACATGTAGCTGTTTTCACAAGAAATTATAGAAACAATTGTACTATATTTTTTAAGTATTGATTCTAGAATTATAAGTAGTCCCTCGCGAAACAGAATGTATGATTGCTTAAATATTCTAGAGCAAATTTTACCCACTCTGGCACAGACTGAAAATAGGGAAATCTAAATCGTTAAAATAGTTGCTGGTTCTCCAATGCATAATTTTTTCTACTTTAAATCATGTTGTAACGTGATTTTTCTGCGAACCACCCACAGGTGAAAAGGTTTGCCAATTGCAATCCCGAATGTTTTACACATGCGATCCAGTTGTGCAGATGGCCACTGGCGGTCAAACGACCACATGTGATTAATGACGCAATATAATAGAGTACGATGAAACTCTGGAAGTTGCAGGCTCTCTCCCAACTATAACTGTGACTGGTCCAGGAGAATTTAGATGAATTCTGTCAGAAGTTCTATCCAGCGGGCATACAGCGTTATGATATTCTCTTGTGACTTATTTTTAAATTTAACCGAATAATCGGAACTGTTACTATTTTCTTTGTATATATATGTAATGATTTCACATTTCTCTACTTTACAATAAAGTTTTTTATAATTTTTAATTCATAAAATTATTTCAACTTAAGCTCTAGTATGAGAATAACTGTCACTGTAACTCGCTGAGATCCAGATTAGAACGGCCGTAGCATTCAGGGATTTTCCCGTTTTTCAGCAGTCTAAAAAGGCTTGACGGCAACCTTCTTTCTCTTTTGAAAACATGTAACTTACCTGCCAGACACACATCTTCGGCGTTACTCTTCCTTTACTTAAATCGTTACCTTTCACATGCTTTGCGGTTCTCTACTTTCACTGTTTGACACTTACTTTTTTATTCTTTTTATGCAAAAGGGAAACACGAAATAAATGATAAGAAGATACGCACCGTATCGTGCATTGGCCTACGACCTTCGTAAATTTCGAGTCGCGTTTTGGAGTTTTTTTACTGACTTGGCGAATTTTATAACGCTTGCATTCTTGACCTTATCGTATTGCAGCGTTCTGCAAAGACAATATCAATAATATATTGTAGACTCCGCAATTTTTAGGCGGAAGATGAGGTCGTGTATGACACCTTCGTTGGAAAATACACGAGAAATTTAAGGATAGATCTGTCCGGCTGGTTTTCTCTATTTGTAATTACAAACTAGAAATCAAAGTAGAACTGTTTAAAAATCGCATTGAGTTTTTGCATTAAATTGCTACAAAATATAAATTCGCAACTCGCATTCTTTTTTCAGTATGTTTATCTAAATATGTAAACATATATATTCTTAATAATTACACTACTTTTTCTAAAATATTTTTTTACATTGAGGGAATAAAAAAAATAGTTTTGTGGGTTATCATGGCAGATGAAATATTTTCGTAAGTGTTTGAGAGCATCTCGAGCACATTAGTAATAAGGAATTGTTATTTAGGTGGTGGATCAGATCTATTTACTTTTTTCAATAGTAAAGTATAGGGGCTTAAATTGTATTCGTGTAGTTTACCTTGTTTATTCTCCTTTTACTTATATGAACAACAGGTAAGAGGTATTATAATCTATATCTTGGCTTGTGCGAATTTGACTTATATTTCCTGCTGGTGAGTTTTTAAAATTATTTAGAAAAGTAGATAAGCAATTATTGAAAAAAGGAAAACTCTTCATTTGAGATAAGTTTGAACAGTTGGATTATTATCCTCAATTTCGCTCTGAACTCGCACTTTCGAAAAAAGGCCAAAGTTCTTTTGGTTTCCACCGAATTGCTTAACAACAATCATAATCCGTAACGGTAATTTTTATGACATCATTTCAGGAATTCGGAGCTTCAGTATATTAAACTTCCTTGCTGTATTTCTCATATGGTTTATCGAACTCAAGAGAGAAACTTCAGTTATTTTTCATATGGGGGATTAGTTTAACGTTTCTAACACTAATTATAATCCAATCTTACAACTTTTAGCTAAGAGTATTTGAACTTTCAATTGTTAGCTCAACGTATTTCAACTATCACGTGTTGATCATTTATCCAGATGAAATGAAAAGTCCAGAGGAAATTCAATGAGGCTCCAGTGAAAGAAAAAAAGTTCCTAGGCTTCCCACGTAGATAAAAAATTTAAATAAAAGACTAATAAATTATATTTTAAATTAGTAGTTAAACAATACAAAGATTCATGATGTCTCAAAAATTGATTTAAAAAACAACTGTAAATTATAATTATGTCTATTATTAAAAATGGACAATGTGCACTATGCAATGCTAAGACCTAGACATAAAGCTGAAAATTTGGTACAAACAAACTTTAAAGGGGGGAGAGAGAATGTACTTCGGGGCCGTTTTATAAATTTTATCTAGAATATTAATAAATTGTATTTAAAAGAATTTGGCGTTTTCATTAATAACTTGCAAAAATATTATACCACAAAATTTATTTTTATAACGACTAATATTTTTAAAATATCATTTCATTTTTGGTGCCAATCGAGTTGTCATACAATTTTCTTTTCTAGTTTTAGCATCGTTTCCACAGCTGTCTGGTACTTGAAATATATAATTCTGATGAAGTTTTATCCTCCTCCCCATTTCTAAGTTGAAGTCATAAAATTACATCCATTGAGGTTACAGATAGTGTTGAAACCTGGAAATCAGATAAAAAAACTGGCTGATAGTCAGGAAGAATACATTTTCTTCCTGACCCTTCAAATAATAAAAACAATTTATATCTAATTTTCGTTTATCAGCCTAGAAGTAAACACCCAAGCTTTAAATTAAAGAAACATTACTATAAATTTGATAACTGTAGTTTGTAAAATGTATATATATAGAAAATGATGTTATTAAAATAGTGGTAAATTTTAGAAGCATGTGTATGCACATTAAAATGCTTTGTTATTTCTTCTTCATTTAATGTAGGGTCTTTTTCTTGAAAATGTATAAAATGTAAGTTATTTTAAGGAATGTTTGATCAAATAATTCCTTACTATATTATTTCGTAAGAACATTGTCCGGTTTTTAAACAGTTTCAGAACGACTTTAACTAAGAATAGTTGCGTTCTTTTCAATTTTAAATATTTCAATTTTAGATATTTCAAAGATTTATTATGGAAGAAAGCTTCTATAAAACACAAAGTGTTAATTTTGATATAATTTAACACTTTTAGGCGATGTAAGTACCACTCGAATATATGGATCTTTCTGCTACGTTATTTTTGAAACGTACTATGCATTCAGTAGTAAGCAATACCACACAATATATTTTGAATGAACATAATATACCTAAAAGAGACCGTTTAAAAGCGTGGGTGACTGTCTCATAAGTTGTTAATCTCCATTTCTATTTGGAGCAGCATGTATGAATATTCGAAGACAGAACTTTAAGAAATTTCACGCCATTGATGGGGAGTTTTACGGAGCGCGCAAGCTTTTAGATCCAAAATCTAATAAATATTTCCATCAGACCTTGCTATGAACTTGATTTAAACCTGGAAGATTATTGCATCTGAAAGGTTATTGTTTTTAAGCTGCAAGCAAGGAGTTCTTGTAAAATTATTGCCATAGGACAATAAATATTTTGCTAACGTTTTAAATAGTAGAAAAAGGATTAAATACAAATAATAACACAAAAAAAGTTCATCTTAGAATTAATCTTTAAAATGAAAATCCAAGTCTTGGAGAGACATTAACGGTTCCTAGGATAGGGACTGTATTTCAAAATTTGAGAAATTTATTTTGCATTTCAGTTTTTTTCTGAGTTGAAGAGAAGTCACCGAAATGTCCATTAAGTATTAGTGAATTTAATCCTGTTATAAAAAACCATACAGAAAATTATAAATTTTTAAATCGAAATGTTACTATTATCTCAAATAAAGGCTTCTTCATTCTCCACTAGAATTTATTATTGTTATTACATTTATGAAATAATAACAATTCTCAGCAATAATTTCAGAAAGAAGTGATATTTCAAAATTCAAATATTAAAAATAGCATTTACAATACAGAAGTACATGAATGCCGATATTTTATGGTGTTTTCAGTAACCCAAATTAAATGTTCCGAAATCCAGTTTTGGACCTTCTACAGGAAATTGCCCTAAGAAAATTTTGCAGTTAAATCTTGTCCTCTAGGAACAAATAAATCAAAATAAAAAAGTAATTTTCTTTCAAATTATTTATGGAAGTTTTCATGAGTTTATGCAAAGATTTGACATTATAATATTTTTTTAAATATTTAATTGTTAAATGATCTTAATGTAAATTTTATATTAAACTATTTAACATGAAATGTATTTATTGACGGTTGATATAAAAGCTGCACAAGCAAACTATTACGTTTACACCTGACTCTTAGAATTATGAAGTACGATTGTCAATTCTGGTCCACTGCAATTCAACAGAAAATATCAAAATTTCTCAGTGCAAATCATAATTCTAATGTATTTATAAAAAAAGTTACAATTGTGATTTTTATTTAAGTGCAGGTAATTATGTTTTTATAAATTTTTATATTATATCTTGCAAATGGCATATTTTTCTTGGAATAATACAAGGTGTGTAAATAAAGTAATGAGACGGATTTGTTATCATTTTGTTAGGCAATAACAGTTTTTCTTGGTTTCGTCCCCTTCAAAGTAATTGTCTTGGGCAGCCGCACTGTGCCAGAGACTGTTCTGAGATTCTTCGCAGGAGTGCTGGAACGCGGATACTGGAACCGCATTCAGCTAGTCCGTTGCGGCCTTTTCAATGTTCGATACTGTCCCAAAATGACGTCCTTTGAAGTGCATTTTCACACGTGGGAAGAGGAGAAAGTCACATGGATTCATGTCGGGTGCATAAAGGGCTGTGAAGCCAAAGGGATGATTTTTCTTGCCAAAAACTCATTAATGGAAATAGCTGAGTGACAAGGGACATTGTGATGCAGGAACACACAAACATAGCCCTTTTTCACAGTCGTTCAAGTACCCACCGGTGGAATTGTTGTTTGAACATTTGACCTCGAGGCCCAAATATTTCGTGGACGATCTGAGCCACTGAGGAAGCAGGGCATTTTTGAGGTATCCTTTAGCCCCTTCAATGTACAGATCTCCTTTGTCTTTTTTGGGAAATTTCGGGCTAATAGAAGCTATTTTTAGCTCAATGCAAACTTCTTACAGAAAAATTTTCCCAATATTTTGAATCTATTTTGGATTCATTTAGAATAAATTCCTTTGTCCTTAATAAAATGGGCTAGAATGGATTCCTTGTTTGTTTAATTCGATGCACTCTGAGTTTTCCTTAATTTTTTGGCTTTCTCTGAATGATATTGATTTCCATTGTTCTTTGTATGCAACAGAAATAGCGCGCTACTTAAACATTGTTTAAATTTGGTTATTTTGTTGTTTCTATTTGAAGATGAAGTTAAATTAATTTTAATTTTTTTATTTTTAAATTTATTCTTCTTTTTCTATTTCATTGGTTTTAAACTCTATCGAAGGAATATTTTTTTGAAGCAACTGGTTTCGATTTTTTGTGGTTGTCAGAAACTCTTTCATAAAGATGATTTATGAAAATAACTTTAATCAGTTAATTTAAATATATGGAATATATATTATAAAACATTTAATGCAATTTTTATCTTCTCTTTTTATGAAAATGTTAGAAATAATAGTGACAAATTGGACACGCTTTCAATATATATTTCTTTCTAAGATATATTCTCGTTGTGCATTACTTAATTTTAATCTTCCTCGATTTAGAAAAAGACCGAGATGAATACTAAAATGAGTTTAAATATATTTTCCTACTTACAATGCACTAACACTAATTTTTATAAAGTAAAGATATAAAGAATGATCAAATTCAAAACAATGCATAGAGTTGTTTAGCATAAATATTATCAACAACCATTTTCTAAAAGTAATAACGACACAGAGAAGCGATCAAATCCTGAATATTCTCCCACAGAAATTTCAGAATTTTTTAATGTCTTTCTAGTCTCTGTTTTTGGTTTAGTTTGCCACCAGTGGTACATGCCGACAGAAAAACTATTCACATGTGAGCCACCGGTGGTACACGCCGTCCTCAACGCGTTAAATATCTAAAGAATGTAAAAATCTCTGCAGCATATATTGTAAATCAAAAGCAAACACAGGTAATCAGTGCAGATCAGGAAGTTTACACCAAAGCAAAACAGATTCAATGGCATTTACTAAATACATATAGTGAAGACAAAAATATAGTCATGAAGAAATCCTTACATATTAATTATGATGGTTTTAAATCTATTCAATAAACCGCTACGTAAAAGTGGGACATTGGCAGAGACATTTCTTCAGTCTTTTATTACTGGTGAAGGAGTAGCTGAAACATGCCTGACATCTCCACACATTACAAGGGTTAGATATGCTCATGAACTAACTCTAGTAGTATTCTATTGCCTACAAAACCAAGAATACAAGAAATAATGTCAATACATATTCGATAATGAGACTAAAGATATAAACTGAATAGAAAGAGTAGAGTGGAGGATTTCGTCTATACAATAAACTGAAATAATGTTATGGAGCTTGAGTTATCACTGCTTCCAGTGGTGTTCAGTATTCGTTCTTTGAACTTCAAGCTGTTTGCTGTCACCCTAAAGATGATACGTCCTTCGACTGTCACTTTGGATGATGTGCTTTACTCACGCTCGTTCCCTGTGTTTGTTCGAGATCTTGTAGAAATGCGAAATGAGCACCCTTCCTTCATGTTTCGCATCATTTCACCAGCAATGGAACCGTATCTGCTTTTTTCGTCATATCTGATCCTCTGAGGTGGTCCTGTTTGAGGTGGTTTCAATATCTATCAGTCATTCAAACTGAACCCGTTTCCTGTCATATCTGATGACCAGTTCCACAAACAGAATAAAAAGAGAAATAAAAGGTAAAAGAGGAGATATAGGAATTCTAGAAAATGAACGTGCTCTTCTGAAATGAATGGTATCGGACCCGGATATTTCTACGACTATAACCTAGTTTTAAGAAGCTTTCTTCATTGGATCGGAGGATGAGATAGAAAGGTCATATCATTAAAGTTCATGAGCACAGATTTAAAAATCATGTAAATCAAATGTTTAGTGTCATAATGAGGAAGTAAATACACTTTAAAGGAGTCAGATAATTTACCACTGGAATTAGAAAACTTGTAAATCGAGACATTTGGAGGCTACAGCATTTGGAGCTTACTTGAATGGGCTCAAACAACCATAAGAGTACTTTGCACATGGCCTACCATAAGTGAAAATGACATCATTAAAAGTAATATTATTCATTTCTTTGATACTTCAGTAAAAAGTCTGGAAAGTCATGAAAGGCTGATGATGTCTAGCAATATATCCTGATATGGCCAACTGTTCACAAAACTACTACCGCTGAGTTGCGTGTGGCAAATATCTGGATGATTCGTGAATGCTTAATGTCGATAGATTTGTTTTCCAATAACGCAACATCACAATTAAATACTGTGTATGACTGTCGAATGTTTGTTTGTTTTTCACAATCATTAAGCATATACCATCAATAAACTTTTTTAGAAAGTGAAGTTAACTACACAGAAAGAAATTATCTAACGCACTTTCTCGAAAAAAGATTTTGGATTTCTATTACCGGAAACATTGGCATGCAAAAAATCTGATGATTGTTACATCCCTGTTTGGACGACAATTCCAGATGTTTACAAAATTTATGAAAAACTGGTATCATGTGGATGCAAAGCACAGTGTTCAACATGCGAATCCATTAAAAACGGACTGCAGTGTACTTAACTATACTTTCGTGAGTGCCAGTGTTCCCACACTGATATTTAAGGAAGAAAATATATTTGTTCTGAAAAGCGTTCATGAAGAGCGTTTTTTTCATGCAATTAGTAGTCGTTTTCTTTGATTGTATTTGTTTCGTACAGTTTTCTCTACTAGGCTGAAAATATTTATAGCTGTCTTTTTTCAGTTGTAAACCGTGGTTTCCTAGTGGTATTGTCTCAGTTTCGGGGTCGGATTGTTGGAAGTCCGATACAAGATTACATTGAAGAACCTCCGAGTATATAGATATGGTGCATGCTAAATCTGACGTCGTAGGTCAAACGCCTTCCCGTTTTTTTGGTGTGGAAGTTTGGAGAATGGATCTCTGGTCAGGTGACGTCCTCTTCATCTGAACTCGGTTCAAAATTACGAGATTTGTCCAAAAATAGCTCTCGTATTGATTTAAAATGTGATGTTAATAAAACTAAGCTAAGCTATATTTTCAGTTCTTAATTCTTGTAGAATATATTATGAATTTTATACTTATAGAAAATACACTCTAAATATTGTACTAGGAAGTTTCTTTTAAACATGGGTATGTTTGTTGATATTTCTGATACTAAAAACGAATATAACACCATAGCAAAAAGGTAATTTACCTATATTTAAGTGCCCATATCTGTCAACAGATTAAACAATGACTGATAAATTAAGTCTTTTGAACTTTTTAACAGTATAGATGATATTGACAATCCCACATATTTAAAAAATGTTTAAAAAAGTCAAATAAACATAAAAGAATTTTGGTGATTTACCGTGTTATGTTTCCTATAAGCCACCCTTTTGAGTCACCCGTTTGTTTTTAACGTCAGGTAAGTGGCATTATAATCTATATCTTGGCTTGTGCCAATTTGACTTACATTTTCTGCTGATGAGATTTTAAAATTATTTAGAACAGTCGATAAGCAATTATTTAAAAAAAGAAAAACACTTGATTTGAGCTAGGTTTGAACTGTTGGATTTTTATCGTCAAATTCGCTTTGAACTCGTACTTTGAAAAAAAAGCCAACCTTCTTTTGGTTTCCACCGAATTGCTTAACAACAATCAGAATCGCTAGCGGTAATTTTTATGACATCATTTCACAATTTGGAGCTTCGGTTTATTAAACTTCCACGCTGTATTTCTTATATGGTTTATCGAACTCAAGAGAGAAACTTAGGTTATTTTTTATATGGAGGCTTAGTTTAACTTATTGGACAGTAATTATAATCCAATCTTAGAAATTTTATCTCAACGTATTTTAATTATCAAGTTCTGATCATTTATCCAGATCAAATGAAAAGTCAAGAGGAAAATCAATGAGGCTTCAGTAAAAGAAAACAAAGTTCCCAGTCTTCCCACGTCATTCCGAAGTTCCCATGTAGATAAAAATTTTAAATAAAAGACTAATGAATTATATTTTAATTTAGTAATTAAGCAATACAAAGATTCATGATGTCTCAAAAAATGACTTAAAAAACAACTGCAAATTATTATTATGTGTATTACTAAAAATGGACAACGTGCACTATGCAAGGCAGAAACCTTGACACAAAGCTGAAAATTTGGTACAAACACACATTAAAGGGGATTGGGAAGAATGTACTTTAGGGCCGTTTTAGAAATTTTATCTAGAATATTAATTAAACAGTATTTAGATGAATTTGGTTTTTCATTGATAACTTGCAAAAATATTATATCACAAAATTTATTTTTACAACAAATAATATTTTTAAAATATAATCTTTTCTGTGGTGCCAAATGCGTCGCCATACAATTTTCTTTTCTAGTTTTAACATCGTTTCCACAGCTGTCTTATATTTGAAATATATAATTCTGATGAAATTTTATCCAGCTACCAATTTCTGAAATGATGTTATAAAATTACATCCATTGATGTAACAGATAGTGGTGAAACCTGAAAATCAGAATAAAACTGAATACATTTTCTTCCTGCCCCTTCAAATGATAAAAACAATTTCAATCTAATTTTTTATTAACAGCCCGGAAATAAAAATCCAAGCTATAAATAAAAGCAAAATTTATGAATTGAATTAGCGGCGTTTCGTCAAAAATATATTTATATATATATAATGTTCTTATTAAAATAGTGGTAAATTTTAAAAACACGTATGTACATATTAAAATGCTTTGTTTTTTGTATTTCATTTCATGTAAGAGCTATTTCTGGAAAATCAATAAAATGTAAGTTATTTTAAGGAATATTCGATCAAATAATTCCTTACTATATTATTTCGTAAGCATATTGTCCGATTTTTAAACAACTTCAGAACGACGTTAACTAAGAACAGTTGCGTTCTTTTCAATTAAAGTGGCGCAGCATGGTCAAGTCTGGCTCTTGCGCCATAAAACCAAAACTCACTCACTCACTCACTTTCAATTAAAGATTTATTATGCAAGAAAGTTTCTATAAAACATATAAGTGTTAAGGTTGAAATCATTTGACACTTTAATGCGATGTAAGTACCTCTTGAATACATGCATCTTTCTGCTACGTTATTTTTGAAACATACTATGCATTTAGAAGGAAGCAATACCACACAATATATTTTGAAAGAGCATAATATGCCTAAAAGTGTCAGTTTCAAAGCGTGGGTGACTCTTTCATAAGTTGTTAATCTCCATTTGTATTTGGAGTAGCATGTATGAATATTCGCAGACAGAGATTTAAGAATTTTCACGCCATTGCTGGGGAGTTTTACGAGGCGCACAAGATTTAATGTCAGAAATCTAATAAATATTTCCATCAGACCTTTCTAAGAAGTTTATTTAAACCTGGAAGATTATTGCATCTGAAAGGTAATTTTTTTAGGCTGCAAGGAAAGAGTTTTTGTAAAATTATTGCCATAGGACAATAAATATTTTACAAGCCTTTTAAATGGTAGAAAAAAGATTAAATACAAATAATAACTCAAAAAGAAAAATTCATCCTAGAACTAATCTTTAAGAAGAACATACATGCTCTGAAGAGATTTTAACGGGTTTTAGGGTAGGGGCTGTATTTCAAAATTTGAGAAATTAAATTTTTATTTCAGTTTGTTTCCGATTTGAAGAGAAGTCATTGAAAGGTCCTGTAAGTGTTATTAAATGTAATCCTGCTAGAAAACCACACAGAAAATTTTAAGTTTTTAAATCAAAATGTTGCTATTTCCTCAAATAGAGGCTTCTACAGTTACCACTAGGATTTCTTATTATAATTGCAGTCATGAAATAAGAACAATTCTCAGCAATAATTTCAGAAGAAAGTGATATTTCAAAATTGAAATATAAAAAATAGCTTTCACAATAAAGCAGTACAGTGAATGCAGATATTTTATGGTTTTTTTTATTAACCAAAATTAAAAGTTTCGAAATTCAGTTTTGGACCTTCTACAGCAAATTGCCCTAAGAAAATTTTGCAGGTAAATTTTGTCCTCTAGGAACAAATAACTCAAAATATAAAATTGTAATTTTCTTTCAAATTATTTATTGAAGTTTTCAAGAGATCATACAAGGATTTGACATTCTAATATTTTTTAAAATTTTAATTGTTAAATGATCTTAATGGAAATACTATATTATATTATTTAACATGAAATGTATTTATTGCCGTTTAATATAAATGTTGCAGGGGCAAACTATTAAGTTTACACCTGACTCTTAGACTTATGAAGCACGATTGTCCTTTCTGGTCCATTGCAATTATACCGAAAATATCAAAATTTCTGAGTGTAAATCATAATTCTAATGTATTTATAAAATAGTTACAATTGTGATTTTAATTTATGTATAGGTAATTATGTTTCGTATAAATTATTATATTATATCTTGCAACTGGCATAGTTTTCTTGGAATAATACAAGGTGTGTAAATAAAGTAGTGATACTGATTTAAAAACAAAGACAGAGATGAATAGTAAAATGAGTTTCAATATATTTTCCTACTTACAATGAAATAACACTAATTTTTATACAAATAAAGATATAAAGAATGATCAAATTCAAAACCATGCATAGAGTTGTACAGCATAAATATTATCAACAACCATTTTCTGAAAGTAATTACGACAGAGAGAATCGATGAAATCCGGAAGATCTTCCTTCAAAAATTTCAGAATTTTTTAATGTCTTTCCAATCTCTGTTTTTGGTTCAGGTTGTTTACGTATTTTGCTACCTTGAAGGACCTTCATTCTTTTCAAATAATGGGCTCCATAAGGTTCAAAAATAATTAACAGTTGAGAATTTTGTTACGAGGAACAGCAGCCGATCCCAATTGCTGACTTCCATTCCAAATCTGTTTGCACGAGTTCTGCAATTAAATGCGATTCTACGTTGTTTCTCTTTCTTAATGAAGAGGTATAGTTAAATATCTAAACATCTCTGCAGCATATAAGGTAAATCAGAAGCAAACACAGGTAAACAGTGCAGATCAGGAAGTTTATACCAAAGCAAAACAGATTCAATGGTGTTTACTAGATACATATAGCAAAGACAAAAGTATAGTCATGAAGAAAGCCTTAGATATTGATAACGATGATTTTAAATCTATTCAATAAACCACGACGTGAAAGTGGGAAGTTGGCAGAGACATTTCTTCAGTCTGTTATTACTGGTGCAGAAGTAGCTGATTCAGGCCTGACATCTCTACATATTACAAGGGCTGGATATGCTCATGAACTAACTCTAGTAGTATTCTATTGCCTTCAAAACCAATCATACAAGAAATAATTTCAATACATATTCATTAATGAGACGAAAGATATAAACAGAATGGAAAAGAGTAGATCGCAGGATTACGTCTGTACAATTAACTGAAGTAATGTTATGGAGCTTGAGTTATTATTGCTTCCAGTGGTGTTCAGTGTTCGTTCCGCAAACTTCAAACTGTTTGCTGTCACCCTAAAGATGATACGACGTTCGAATGTCACTTTGAATGATGTGCTATACTCACTCTCGTTCCCTGTGTTTGTTCGAGATCCTTAAGAAATGCGAAAGATGCACCTTTCGTGTTTCGCATAATTCACCAGCAATAGAGCCGTATCTGCTTTTTCTGTCACATCTGATCCTCTGAGGTGGTCCTGTTTGAGGTGGTTTGAATGTCTATCACACATTCAAGCTAAACCCGTTTTCTGTCATATCTGATGACCAGATCTACGAAGAGAATAAAAAGAGAATTAGAAGGCGAAGGAGGAGATATAGCAATTCTAGAAAATGAAGGTGCTCTTCTGAAATGAATAGTATCGGGCCCTGATATTTCTACGACTATAACATAGTTTGAAGAAACTTTCTTCATTGGATCGGAGGATAAGTTACAAAGTTCATGTCATTAAAGTTCATGAGCACAGGTTTAAAAATCATGAAAATCAAATGTTTAGTGTCATAATGAGGAAGGAAATCCCCTTGAAAGGAGTCAGATAATTTACCACTGAAATTACAAAACTTGTAGTTCGAGAGATTTGGAGGCTACATCATTTGGAGCTTACTTGAATAGGTTCAAACAGTCATAAGAGTACTTTGCACATGGCCTACCAGAAGTGAACATGACATCATTACAAGAAATATTATTCATTTCTCTGATGCTTTAGCAAAAAGTTTGAAAAGTCATGAAAGTCTGAGAAAGTCTCGCAGTATATCCTGATATGGCCAACTATTCAGAAAACTACTACCGCTCAGTTGCGTCCGGCAAATCTCTAGATCATTCGTGAATGCTTATTGTTCATAGGTTCTATAACGAAACATCACAATGGAGTCAATTCACGGTCACGTGTCTAATCAAATTGGCCGAAACTGCGCATGTCATCTAAGCGCTAATCCGCACCACTTTTGCCGATGGGTCTGCAGTTAACAACTTCCGCCGCGCTACGAAGCGGAAGTATTATTTACGTTTTAGTTGCTTTACCTTTCAGTCTTATTTCTTTCCATATTTGAATGAAAATGCGATACTGTTGTGTAATTGGATGCTCTAATGCTAAAGCGAAAACTGATTGCCGAGATAAAACGTTTTTTACGTTTCCTCTCAAGAATTCTCAATTGTTACAACTTTGGTTGAAGAATATTGGAAGACAAGGTTTTATGCCTTCTTGTAGTTCCTTAATTTGTTCAGACCACTTTGAAGAAAATTCCTATTCTACTTGTCAATTTACAAAACGCAGGCTGTTGAAACAAGAAGCTGTTCCTATTATTTTTTCCAAAACTCCAAAGCAGACACCAAAAGTCGGTTTGCCATCATCAGCAACAGATGGAAACAATATGCAGCCAGACGGAACGAAACAGTAAGTGCATTTCTCATTTACTTGACGAAAGTTTAAAAGTTCCGAAAATCAAAATCTGTATTTTATTGATGGAAGTAAACAAACAACCGTAGCAAAATTTGTTACTCCTAGCTTAAAATTAGTGGACAAATGTCTTAATAATTTATTCATCTAGTGAATACTTTTGGAAATATGCCTGATATCCTGGTATTATAGTTGAACTAATTTATTAAAAGTGTCATTAAAGTTGAAAAATTAATATGATAGGTAGGGTAGATGCTCCCGTTTTGACTACCTTAAGAGAAAATTTGAAATGGAAATTTCACAGTGGATAACTGTTTAAAGTATATTAAATCATACTTTTACTATTCTTTAGCAAATTTTATTGTCTTTCTGCTAGTTATAAAATTTTTCTGAAGAATATTTTAGATTTATGAATTTTTCAATGAAATAACCTAATTTGCACCAGTTTTGGCCACCTCTATGCACCAGTTTTGACCACACTAATATTATATTTTTAACAGACATTTTAATTAAAAATAAATAATTTTTATCCAATATATATTTTAGTACATTATTTTCTATTATTTTAAATGTGATTTTTTTGATGAATATATAAAGATATGTAATAAAATTTACCTAAGCTGATTTTAGCTGCAGATTTCAGTTTTTTTTCTTTTTCTTTTAAAGAAACAGGAATGCAGAAAACAATAATTTAATTTGGTTGATGAAATACAAACTATATATACTCGCATATTTTTTTGGATAAAATATGAAACAAAAAATGGGGAGAGGCATTGCACAAGCATAGTTTTTTTAAAAAATCTTACAAATCAAGAATTTGCAGTATTATACTCATTAACAGTATCCGCAAATATGTATTTTTATAATTTTTAATTGCAACATTAATCCAACTCATGAGAATCATTTTTAAAATTCGAGCAATCCATGCATATAAAAGAATATTCCTCATCACTCGAGTCAGGTTCCTCAAATTGAAATTTTCTAACATAAATGTGAGGTAAACATTCAAAATAGAGATGTTTTTGACATTCCATTTTGAATGGCCTTAACTGCATTAGCAACTTTAGATGGCGAGTTGTATTTTTTTTTTTTTTATGAAATACTACCTGCCTTCTTATTTTTAATTGGAGTCATTACTATGTAAAATGAAAACAAACAAAACTAAATCGGTTACTTTTATTTTAGAAACAAAGCTATATCAGTTACTTTTCATTTTAGGAACAAAACTAAATCAGTTGCTTTTATTTTAGAAATAAAATTAAGTTAGTTGCTTTCATTTTAGAAACAAAACTAAATTAGTTTATTTTATTTCATATAGATATTCTTAAATTTATGTAATGGCTAAAAACAGAATAATGAAGTTATGTGGCCAAAACTAGAACATGTAGTGTTCCACTTTTGAAATAGTAAAATTGAAAATAGTAAAATAAGGATTGTTTAAAGTATTGCAATGCTTCTTATTAGTTAATTTGAAATTACTAGTTAATTATTGGAAAAACAGATCCAATGTGGCCAAAATTGGAGCATCTACCCTATATAATAAATACATATGCAGAAATTTAATATGTAAATATAAAAGAATGAATTATTGAAAGAACTTACATAAATTCTGATTACAATGGAATGCACTCTGTTTCATCACAGACTGAGACTTTTACCGATGTTTCGGACAGGATGACTAAGCTAAAAGATGAGCTTAAAGAATTACAAGATTCCCTTGGGAAAAAGGCCTTCATCCCAGAGAATATATCGAATGACACTCAGATGAAGGCACTAACAAGTTTCACAAAAGAAAGGTTTTCTTGCGTTTATTCTTTTTTGAATGTTGAAGAGGACCTTCAAACGGGAAATTTCTGTAAGCGACCTGTTGATATTTTTTTCCTGTTTCTTGTAAAATTAAGAACTGGAATTTCAAATGAATTTTTATCTGTTTTGTTTGAAATTTCTGATTCGACAGTTTCAAGATATTTTACTTTCGTGATGACAGTTCTTTACGAAAAGCTTAAACTGTTACATATATTTCCCTCGAAATCAAAAGTTGTCGAGTCAATGCCAAGGCAGTTCTATTCTGAAAACAGAGACTGTAGAGTCATTGTTGACTGTACTGAGTTTCCAATACAGAAACCTAACAGTCCAGCAAATGACCTTCAGTTTCTACAAAAACACAAATACTTTAAAAGGTATGACAGGCATTATGCCGTCAGGGACCATCAGCTTCATTTCACCGTTATATTGTGGTAGTATATCGGATAAGGAGCTCTTTATTAAAAGATATCAAATGTACGAATAACAGTAGAAAGGGCTATATCCCAAATCAAAATATACAAATATTTTGAGAGACCTATCCCCTACACAATATAAAATCTAATTTTTTTATTACTTGCATGTTGTGTAACTTCCATAACCCTTTAATTAATGTTAAATAGTTGTTTCTAAAAATGAATACTTTTATAGATCCCAATGAAAATTTCTAACAATGATTTTTTTTTTCTTCTGGATGTTGTCATTTGTACTTATTTTTTTGTTGGATAGTTTCTATTAATTGTTATTGTAATTATGTTAAAAAGGTGCATTTAATTCTTAGATATTGCTATTTGATGACCAGTAAATTTGATTAGTTTTTATTCTGTTTTCTTATCCTTTATATGTATGGGAGATATAATTTTTTGATGTAGTGTGTTTTTGTAAAGTGTCCTCAGTTTAATTTTGCCTTATTCAGTTTTATATATGTTTGGTATTTAGTTAATTGATCTGAGTATTTTATTCGTATTGCTTTATTCTTATTTACTTATTCGTATTATGCTTTATTATTCAAAATTCGTATTTTACTTTTTTTTTATTTAATTCTCTGTTTGGAGTCCTGGTTCCTCATAGCTAGTATTTTTGTGCGAGCAAACTTTAATTTTCTTTTTCTAAAGATTGTTCTCCAGTATGGTTGAATATAATAATTTGAAACCTAATTTGGGTTAATGTGTAGTTTATTGTACCCACTTTTTTCGTTGGGTACCGTAAACTCCACATTTACCCTAATTTGTATATTACAATTAGTAATTTCACAGTATATTAATTTTATATGTAGTATTTTTTAGCAAAGTGTCCTTGGCTTTTTTCCCCCTTATTCCGATTTGTATTCTATTTATATTATTGTTTCATTTACTATTTATTATTAACATGATGCATCATCTCTTTTGTATTCTTGGTATCTACTGTTTTTAACTTGTAGTTTACCTACTATTTGTAACTTGTAAAAACTGTTAGTTTATATATATAAAGTATTTTTACAATATGAAAATATTTAAATGTTTATTTTATATAAAATTTATTTCTGATAATGGATTTTCTGATATCGAGATAATAATAGTATTTGGAAATTACTGATTTTTTTATTATATTTAAGTATGAAAACCAATAAAAATTTAGTTAGTAGTTACATGTTTTATAGTTACATATGTTTTTAGCATGCATTAATAATTTGTTATTAATGCATGTTATGTATTATAATGTTATAATATTGCATGTTATTATAATGCATGCAATTTATTATTAATGCATGTTATTTTTAGCATGCATTAATAATTTATATTCACTGTAAAGTTACATATAAATTTTTAGTATGATGAAGCAAATCTGTTTTCTGTGAATGAAGATAACTGCATTTTCCAAATGCCTTATATTCAACATAAAAATGGATGTGTATCCATTTCATATTTCTGAACCTGCTTTCGACACTTGAAGGTACATTGTGGAGGCAGAAGACAGCCCTTTGGCTTAAATCTGGCCAACAAGATGATCTTTTTCATCTGTGACTGCATGTATTTGCTTGCACCACAGTTGTAATTGATTTTCTTGAAGTGGCTTGATATATAATTCAAGATATACATGCATCTTTAACTTTTTTCATATTATGTTTAGATTATTTTATAGTACTTTTTATATAACTTATTTATTTTATAATTATTGACCTTTCCTAAATGTGCTTAGTTTATTAAATTATATTGGATTTGTCTACCTAAGAAAACTTAAAGAGATTATTTGGTTTTAAAAAAAATCATGAAATTTGAAGTCTCTGTGCTACATTATTGGCTTCATCTGACAATTTAACAACTCTATTTTTGGGTTGGTATTCTTCTTTATTTTAAACATAAAATCTTATACATGTGCATTCAAAATATTTTTATTTCATCGTATCAGTTTATGAGTTTGCTACAGTACAAAAGTAGAAGCAACTTTGAAATTCGTAGATGACTATAAATTTCTTCTAATATTAAATATTAGGAAAAAAAATCTAAAAATATTTTCTGCTAATTTTCAGTTTGTAATCTTTTCCCATTGTAGTTTGAGAAAGTATATGAAGCGTTAAAAATATTATTCTTATTTTAGTTACAAATATTATTTTGAGGAACCATAATCTTTTTCGTTAGTTAAACAATCCATTTTTATGTGTTAAAATTTTAAATTATATCATTTACAATTTTTTTTGCATACTGAACATTGTTTTTGTGTCTGAAATTGAATACAATAAACATTCATACAACCATGGAAAGTAATTTGAAAAGTGGGCTCTGTTGTGTAATAAAACAATATTTTGCATTAACCTGTTTTTATTGTTTTTATTTGAAACATTACACATATTCACTATATAACAGTGTTACCCAACGTGGGCAAAATAATATAGAAAAATTTTCATTAAAATCATTTCGTACTTGAATTTCAATTCGCCATCATATTTTTGAAAATTCACTTACTGTGTTTCTCAACAATATCCTAGTAATTTCTTTCTAAAACTGATCATTTAAGTTTCTTCAGTGGACAATTCAATTTTTGCATTTTTAGTAATGGTTTGATAATTTGCCTTTTAAAAAATCTACAATTAAAAAATTGAATTGATGCAAATGCAAATCCTATTCTAATCACATTTTCATTTAACTTGATAATTTATCTATTTATTCAGAAGAGTGTAGTTGTCTTAGAAATCTTTTTATAGCATTTATTAATAGCTATTAAGCTAAAAAAAAGTGAGAAAATATTATATAAATAAATATCAATGGAAATCTTTTTTCTTATTTTCACATTAAAGGTATATAGTTTATTTATTTGAGAAAATTAACTAGCAAGAAGGAGATTTAAGTGGGGTTTACACGCGAACAGTAAAACCGACAGTAGGATGTCGCTGTCAAGTTTGGACAGAGGCTTGCCGTGGCCCGGTTAAAACTTTTATGATTCTGCGCATGCGTCATCTCTTGCTGTCGGTTTTACTGTTCGCGTGTAAACCCCGCATTACTTTGTTAGTATTTATATTTTATTTTATAATCAGTAAGAAAATACATTGAATAACTAGATTTTAATGTATTGTACAGTCATGCAATAAAAACAAAAAAAAGTTGATCTATAATTAGATTTCAGTGATTCAGAAATCAAGATAATTTTAAAACGTTCTAACAATTATTTTTAGTGTTAATAAATACAATAGAAAAGTTATACATAATTTAGAATATACTAAATTTCAATAAGATTGTTAGCTGAAGAATTATTCTAATTAATCTTTTTTTAGAATTAACATGTAAAACATTTATACTTTGAGGGACATGTGCCAGTGGATGTGACGCGTTCATGCAATTAGCATATGATAGGTATTTTCCATCCTCACCATCTTTGATGAACCATATATGCAAAACATTCAATTACAGCAAAAAGAAGGTTTTGAAAGCTAGCAGACTGTTTCATTATATTTTTTAAAGGGATAGAAAAGTAAAAGTTACTTAATTTTTCATGAATGCTTGCCATTTTTCATCATCATACCCAATTTCTTTGATGTATGGTTCCTTTTCAACAGCAAATAAAAAAACAAACATTCTTTTTTTTGTTACTTTAAGTCATCTGGTGACACAGTATGTAATATAATTTAAACATTTGTGCATTCGTGTATTTTTATCAATATAATGCTGTATAATACGACTGGGAATAATAATAACCTTAAAAGCTATTGCTATATGTGTTCCAAGTTAGCAAAGCAATTTTGAGATGTGTATTAAGTATACTTAGTTATATCCTACACAAAGCTTTCTAAGTTAAAAATGGTTTGCTGTGTGAAATGCAATAAAATGAAGGTGCTGATAAAAAATATTTAGTCTGGTTAATGTTACACTATTTTATTATTACAATATTATATATAATTTCTCATTACACATATTACAATGCTAAACTAATTTATTTGCTACTAAAAGAATGTATAATATACATATTATAAATAAAAAAGTATCTGTGTATATAACATCTTATTTCTGTAAATTTAAATTGCATTTTAAGAAGTTATTTCTCATTTTTATTAATAACTTAGAGTTTTCCAGATAAAAATTAAACTTTTCATACTCTTTTGTATAAATAAAATAAAGGAAATTTATCTGATAATATTGATCTTTAAATTAGGTAATATTTTATAAAGAATATCAACATGAGAATAATAAAAGTAAGCACAGTAAAAAACATGCTTAGATGAAGAAGGAATTGTACCACCAGGACATTTGCATTTAGCACCAAGAATCTGAAATAAAATGCAAAATCAAACTGAGTATGTAATTCAATTAACCATTTATTAACTGGCATCCAACATATAGTTGATATGCACATCACAAGGATAAACATAACATCAGCTGTTTAAGATTGAGCGCTGGGTGTTGCCGGATGGTCATGTGTCGATGGATGTGACGTCACATGCATAAAGTCCATTAACGTTACGGAGAGACCCTCAATAGATCCCGCCATTTCTAATCGCCGCCATTTTTGATTTGTCACGTGACCGTGAATTGACCCCATTAAATACTTTGTGTGACTTTCGAATGTTTGTTTGTTTGTTTGTTACGGTCATTGAGCACATACCATGAATAAACTTTTTTAGCAAGTGAAGTTAACTAAACAGCAAGAAATTATCTAACGCACTTTTTCGAAAAAGATTTTGGATGTCTGTTACAGGAAACATGGACATGGAAAAAAAATCTGATGATTGTTACATCTCTGAATGGGCGAAAATTCCAGATGTTTACAAAATTTATGAAAATTTGGAATCAGTTGGATGCAAAGCACAGGGCTCAACAGGTTCTGTTCAATTGTTCCATTGAAAACGGACTGCAGTGTACTTAACTATCCTTTTGAGAGGGTCAGTGTTCCCACAGTGATATTTAGGGAAGAAAATATATTTGTTCTGATAAGCGTTAATGAAGAGCGTTTTTTTCATACAGTTTGCAGTTGTTTTCTTTGATTGTATTTGTTTCCTACAGTTTTCTCTACTAGGTTGAAAATATTTATAGCTGTCATTTTTCCAGTTGTGTGACATGGTGACCTAGTGGTATAGTCTCAGTTTTGGGGTCGGATTGTTTGAAGTACGATACACGATTACACTCAAGAACTCCGAGTATATAGATATAGCGTATGCTAAATCTGACGGCGTAGGGCAAACGCTTTCCCGTTTTTTTGGTGTGGAAGTTTGGAGAGTGGATCCCTGGTCAGGTGTCGTCCTCTTCATCTGAAAGCGGTTCAAAATTACTTGCTGCGTCTGAAAATAGCTCTCGTATTGATTTAAAACGTGATGTTAATAAAACTAAGCTAAGCTATCTTTTCAGTTCTCACTTCTTGTGGAATATATTATGAATTTTATACTTACATAAAATACAGTCTAAATATTTCACTAAGAAGTTTCTGTTCAACATACGTATGTTTCATGATATTTCGGATACTAAAATTGAATATAGCAGCATCACAGAAAGGTATTTTACCTATATTTAAGTGCCCATATCTATCACCACGTTAAACAATGACTGATAAATTAAGCCTTTTAAGCTCTTTAACAATATAGCAAATAATGGCAATCCCATATATTTAAAAAAATTGTTAAAATAGTCAAATAAACATAAAAGAATTTCGTCGATTTAGCGTGTTATTTTTTCTATAAGCCACCATTTTGATGACGTCATATCAGATAAACAAGGCCTCTAAAACTTGGGGGCTTGGCTGTATTTATGTCAGAAAAATCTACAGAGTCAGTATCCAGATGTTTACAATTTCTGCCAGAAGTGAAATATTCATTGGTTCGGTTATAAGTACTAACCGAAAGTACTATTTTGCCGATCTATTCAAACATATTTTGATTTAATATAGATTAATTTCATTTTGAAATGCATACGACTTCTTGTGATATTTTATCCTTGTGCGCACTATGAGAAAATATGAAGTTATGATTGTCAGGATGACAATAGTGTCGGTCAACATGAAACAAAGTAAATAATTTAACTTAAATATTTACATTAATTTACAATTTATGAAAATAAATAAATAAAAATTTTGTGGATCAGAATGACGAACTGTGGCTGCTCCCTTATGGGAGATTCAATCCAGCTAGTATTATGTATCGACACTTTTTGCTTCGGCGGATAATTGTATTCGAAATAATTTTTATTTATCTAAATTTTAAAATTTATTTAATATTATCATGAACTCTCGTTATATTATTATCATTAAAGTAGCTATTGTCTAAAAATTTCTTAGAGCTCTTCTTTTAGTGTAATTAATTTCTGGACAAGTCAATAATCGGTTACAATTATGAAAGATCTCGAAAGTGCAAATTTAGACAGGTAGCTGTTTTCACAAGAAACTACACAAAAAATTCTACAACATTTTCTCAATATTATTAATTGAATTATAAGCAGTTCCTCTAAAAAAAGAATGTGTAGGGTAGTCACAAATTATTGGACCCATTAAAAAACTTAATAAAAAAACTAACTCTGTTACAACTGCCTTTTTTTTTTAAATGAGAGAGCAAATAAGAAAATTTTTTTCAGATAGGTGGCGCACCATTACGGCGTTCTACATTTGTTATAGAGAGAGATTTCAATACGCAATGGCTACCGATCTGTAGAATCCGATGCGTGTACTATGGTTTCCTTTTTCAGTTTTTCATGGATATTCAGTTTTCGAATTACAATTGATTTAACAAATGAACGAGTGTAAAATTCCCTACAAATAAACGCTTTTATTTTTCTTCTAGCCATAATAGTTTCGCAGATAATGGCTCTCAAAAATGGAAGATGTCCAATAATTTAAAACAACTAGACCACAGTAACGGCGCGTTAATTATCTGATAAGAAACTTTTTAAAATGCTTTGTCATTTAAAAAAACTGTAGTTGTAACACTATTAGTTTTTTAAATTAATTTTTGAAATTTGTCCAATAATTTAGGTTTACCCTATATATACGTTTAAATATTCTATAGCAAATTTTACACAGTCTGGTACAGAGTGGAAAAAGTTGGATCGAAATCTCTGAATTATAAAATTTTGTCCATCTGAAAGCATTTCGTAACCCAGTCTTCCAGCGAATCACAGGTAGGTGGGGATATATGCTAATTGCATTCCCGGGTTTTTTACAGATACATTCCAGATGGACAGTGGCGTTCAAATGGACACAGTAGCGATTATTCAAAGAAAATTATAGATAAGATTGTTAAGGAGCGTGATTCGTCTTCATTTCTTCTAATATAGCAGAATCAACCAACTTGAAAAGCGGATACTATTTGCAGAAAACAAAAGAAAAAAAACCGTAATAAGAATTTTATTATTTATGCTACATACTATAATTAGAAGAATTAGTTCAAAACTTCATTTAAAAATTTAACTAGTGCTTCTAAATGTTTTAATAGAGTTGTTGAGTTTATATGGGAATTATAATAAATGCCTATTTCTTTTTTTTTTAATAAGAAGCTGTCTAGAGACATTTCTTTTCGAGGACACTTCAAAATTTGGCGAAAATGTGACGCAGCATTATCATAAAATAAATTTTTAGCGCGCATAGCCATCGTTTTATTAGTGTGATGCTTCCCAATATACTATGCAACAGTTTCCCATGCTTTCAGTATCCCTCTTATTGCGGTAGAAGATTCCTGTGAGCTGTGACCTAATTCTTTGTCAAACTCTCCTCCATAACTTCTTACTGTGAAAAACAATGCAACTACATAAGCTCTTCGGCGGTCATCTCTTGGCTGTGCTCTTCCACAAGCTTATCGATATTTTTGCTATCCACCTCCAGTCCCCTGATTTTGTCAAAAGATACAATATTGTTGACTATTGACTCCACAGGGTACTGTCTCAGACTCCTCAATGTCACATTCGACAACACTGTTTGGCCAAAACTTCTTACAAACAGAAGTGAGGGTTCTCTTTGTACCCCCCTTCACATGCGTTTTCGATCATTTTGAGGCAGGAAATGACGTGCAAGTGATATTTAAAATATTATATTAGAGTGATGTTGGTTCCTAGACACCACGCGTGACAAGAAACCATCACTAGACATTTTGTTTGATAGGAATTAAGGCAAAATAAATGCTGAGTGGATATGACAGTTACAATAAAAAAAAATCAGGGATATACTCTTCTCGTCACTCGTTAGCGATTCATTTTTAAATTGCTCGTTATTTAGCACTTTACAAGAATTACTCGTTATTGAAGGTGCTCGTTAAGCGAGGTTTTATTGTGTTTCCTATCAATATGTGATATAAATTATATATGGATTTTCACAGGTACTGTACCTAAGAATTAAAATATATGTGTTGATACTGTCGAGTTAAATATTCGTTCCGAAGAAATTATTCTTTTCGGGATGTTTGTGCTTTTTTGTTCCACTTTTGATTTGTTATCCTTGCAAATTTGATATAATTTGTTGAAAACAATACATGATCTGAAGCGTTCAGAGATGAAATTTCCCCTGAAATTGCTAATCAAACCCTAATCCTACCTAGGCTTCCATACTTTAAAAGATATCTTATTCAATATTTTCAAGCAAATCAAAATCGTTCAGTCAGTACTTTGAATGCCTTTATATGTTAACAACTCCGTTCATAAAATGTAAGTTTTCTTTGAAAACATATAGAGTTAATTACCATTAAAATTTTATCAAAATGCACAGTTTGGATAAATATCACCTTGCATTTGAGATCTAAGCCCGAATGGCTGCAGTGTTCACAATCTTGACGGAAAAATCAAAAAGTCCGATGGTAGCCTCATTTATTACATTTTATTAGCTTCTTTTGTTTATTAATTAAAACTGAAGAAAAATACGTTTTCTCAATAATACTAAAAAAATTTAAAATTTTTGTTGAATAAAAAATCAATACCTTTTTCTAAAAATTAGATATACCGTTTTGAGGGTAAAAATAAATAGTATCACTGTGTGATACTTCGGGGTTCCACCTGTTATTGGTATCTAGCAGTCCGCTTATGAAGTGCGCTTGTCCTTTGAATAGAAATAAAGATTCATTGCTCAGATATTTTTTTAATTTTGTTGGATTCTTATAATACAAAGTATAAATATGATTGCAGTAAAAGTTTTCCAAAAGACAATTTTAGTTAATGAAGTCATGCGAAGTGAATATTTAAAGGAGTGCTCGGATCGACTTACATTATGAGAAAATGCAAGAAATCTTTGCCTTCCTTGGAGAAAGCAGGAAAATTTGAGCAGCAGTAGCGATGTACCAAAAATTATAGCAGAAATAATGGACGCACAACACCTAAAGTAAGACACTTTACATTCTAATGCGAGGTCTGTGATGCGAAACCAATTGAACTTCAAAATGTGTCAAATAGATGACATTGCTATTTGTACTTGGAACGCCAATGAACTCATTGGCCATATTCCTGATATTCGGAAATTTATTAATATACACAGGCCGGACGTAATGTTAATGTTAATCCAAGAAACTCACCGTATCGGCACTGACAAAATTTATATTCCTAATTACACCTTTTACTCTACACCTTGCCGTACTAGTAAAAGAATGCGTGTGTGATGTGTCTGTCTATTGAAATAACGATACAAGATTTTTAAAAAAATATCTATTTTAGGCGTAGACATATATAAGACAGACATCACACATAACAGATACAGTGCGGTACGTTGCACACAGGAACCTGAGCTATTCTAAAAATAACGACCACAACTAGGCTTAATATATCTCACTTCGCTTCTCGAGGTAATAGTCGAAACTAAATTGTTTGAAAAAACAATAATGCACTAGCAAGGAGTTGCGCCAAGCGTCCGCTCAACCATCCCCAACGGTAACTAAACATTACAGCATGGAACTAGAGTCTTCATTGAATGAAGCATTTCACATCACTACATTGCCAATCCTCTGCTTCAATTCTTTGAAGCGACTACGGTTGTCGCGAACTTCCGTTCGCTATCTCCAAACAATTTCATCTCCATCTACAACCCTCTGAACATTTCCACCAAATTTAACATAGACATTGAAAACCTTTTTTGATTATAACTATGAAGTAATGTTAGCTGGGGACTTCAATGCCAAGAATCAAGATTAGAGTTATGTCAAATGGAATTAGAATTATGT
>BGPR01017582.1:9675-32293 GCA_013235015.1 Araneus ventricosus | reverse complement strand
CATACATATGCATGTATGTGCACACACATACACACTGACATACACTCGCATGTTGAGTCTCTTATTAGAAAAATGTATGGAAACATAACTTTTAAAAACTTATTAAGAAGAATTTGCTTTATTGTATTTTTTTTAAATTTTTGTATTTATGTATTATTTAGACATAATCTTGATCTACTTTTGATTTCCAGTAAATTTTTGAACAAGTCTCCCATGGATATTGCTGAAGGAAATGAAGAAATTAGTCAACTATTTTTGGAATATTTGCCTAAAGATTCTGAATCTGAAAAGAGTAAGTATGGAATATGAAGTAGAGTCTGAAAAATTGTGTGTCCGAGCTATGATAAATACACTTGCACTGTTATAGAAAGCTGTTATAAGCTGATGAAGATGCTATGCATAAAAACGTAACTCATCCTTAGTGGATTGCATGATTGTTATAACTTGAAGTGAAAAGTTTGTTGAAAATTCCCTGACAGAGAATGTGGAAGACTATATTAAAATTTTGTAATATTTATAAAATATTTTTTTTTATTCTCTAAATGAAATAAGTTAATTTTTGAAACTAATTTAATTGTTTGAAAATTTTTTAGTTATTCTGTTCTTTATCTGAATTTGGATGCTTTCGTCTATTGAAATTATGAAATATTTTATGTGTGGCTTTTCATTATTGAAGGCAAAAAATTAGTGCAGCACATTTTTTATATCTGAAATTGATTTAATGCTTTTAGATTTTTAAGGGACTTCTAGAAACTTCAATCTATATATATGCTGAGCTGCTCAATATTTTTTTCATGCCACCATTAAGATTATTTCAGAAAAATTTCTATTTTGATTAAATCTTTAGCTTCCTTAATTGTATTGTTCACTTATTTATGAATTTTTTTTAATGTTCTGTATTTTTATAAGACACTTCACAAACTCTACAAGACATCGACTTTTGTTTTGCATCCACTCTCAAAAATTGGGGGAAAAAAAATCTTGTCATACTGAACATCATTGCATTACCAGTATCTGCTATGACCGTATTCTGCTAAATTGTGTTTCATACTTTATAAAATTACTTGTTAAAATATTTTACACAAAATGTTTGGATTCCAAAAATAATCATAAGTTTTCAATTTTTTTAATAGATTGTTTTTCCTTTTCTCCAAATGAGAATATAATGATATATATTATTAAATGATTATTAGATAATAAATATGCTGTTTTACTTATATAATTTCCTCTTGTATCAACTTTCTCTTTGTATATATAAAAAAGGATACTCTCAAATAAATCACACTTTTATGAAATATATTTATACTAGACTTGTTTTAAATCCTGCTTTTATTTGTTTGGTATCATTCATTTTCAAAATTTAACCAACTTTGATGAAATATTGTTGGAATGTGAAAATTTTATTGTATTTTAGGACTATAAATAGACAAGTGGTAGAAACTTTTAGTTTGATATAAAAAAAATGTTAGACTTTTTCATAATGACAGAATAACATTTTTGTAGGTGCTGAAGAGTCGCAATCTGAACAATTATCTAGGAGTAACATAGAAAATTTAAGTGCTTCCCTACAGTCCTTAACTTCAATATCGGAATCTTCTGTGAAGAACCTGTCTACGTATACTCCACAGTCTGTAAGTCTTATTTGAATGCTTACTGAGATTCTTTTTGAGATTTTTATTTTTTGAAGTAAATATTATTTCTCAAAATCTGTGTTGTACAAGTAACCCTTCATTTAAAAAATTTTTTTTGTTGAAATTTAAAATTTTGCATTGAAAAGGAACCTAAATTGATGGATAATGTAGCATAACTTAAATCTTTGTATATATTCTTGCCACTTGTGTTTATTTGCGTAAACTGATGTTGGTATTCTCAAAATTACTAGTATAATAGCCCAGATCTGTCTCTGACTGATCTGGTAACGCTCTGACGTCGCCAATAATTAAAATTTGTGCCATAGCACTGCGAGACGTTAAACAGCATTATTTTATTGTTACAGCACCTAAATTGCAGTAATTTTAAATTTAAAAAGTAATTGTCATTCTAATTTCAAATTTAATACCTCTAAAATAGTGGAATAAAATTTGTTATCGATTGATATAAAATTTATCTTTCTATGATCAATAGTTCCTGAGATATTTTAAATTAGATTAATCAGATATTTCAAATCAATTTCTGTTTTTTTAATAGAAATTAGTAAATCACGTCAGTGGTATATCATGCGAGTGATATAGTTTGGACGGCTCAATGCATCTGATTGTTTATTGCAATCGTGATGATATAATTTGATAATATTTTTTGGCAACTTAATAATATGTAAATAAAAAAATATTTCCTGTCATAAAACATATGTTTATTTTATTTGGTTTCAATCAATGTTAAACATTTCTCTCGCATATATATCTATTTAAACATGTCAAATTTGACGGGAAATCTCTCGAATGACGAGGCAATTTGCACCCGTCATAATGTGATGGGTGATTTTCTATTTTGTAATAATTATTTATTGTCAACAGACATTATCCTTTGCATTGATTTGATGCATGCTTCACATTTTCTTATATTAAATATTCAACTTAAAATATGTAACCAATTTTTTTCGTTATTTTGTTTTGTAAAAGGCAGTACATGTACCGCCATTTCTTTTGACACCTCTGCCTCTGATAACTGACAGCAAGTTACATTTACTCTGGCCCCAACCGCAAAAGATAGTTCAAATTGAAGAAGAGTTTTTCAGATTACAGCCAAAGTATTCTGTTCAAGTAATACATAGTGTTGTCGATGGTAAGTATGTTGCTTTTTTTTTGCATATAACAAAATGTGTTGTTTATTTATATATTTGTTTGAAAAAGCACTTAATAAAATATTGTTTGTGCATTAACTTAATTATGAGATAAGTTGCTATATATCCGTGATTTCGGATAATCCAAACATCTTTTTAAAATTTTCTGAAAAAATGAAGGAAAAATAAGTCATGAATCAGAAACAAAGCTAATGTTTATTCTTAACTTAAAAGAAACATCTGAATTGGTTTTTAAGAATGAATACATCACTTTAATTAGCAGAAACAAAATTCGACTATCTTCTTTTGACGCAGGGATCTAAACGTGCTCGACGATGTGAATCACAGCTAGCTCTTTCGGTACATTTTCACAGTACGCACAGTCAGTACTTTATGGCATTTGGTATGGCAAAAGTATTTTGCCGAATTTTCTGGATAATCTGAATTTCTCCAGAATCTGAACAAAGGTCGGTCCCAATTAGTTTGGGTTCCTGAGGTTCTACTGTAATCTGATTTTGTGTGATATAAATTTATAGAAAACAACTTCTAATTAAATAAATATTCCTCCTTCCGTTGAGAAATACTATAGTATCAAATACTCCCAAATATTCTGCCTTGTATTTAAAAATAAAATGCAAAAGTTAATTAGTTTATGGTTTATTTTACAGTGTATAAGTAACAGAATATTAAAAAAATAAGTATTACATTTTAATTTCGGTCTTTTTTAGTACATTATTCAATTTTAGGGGTCACACTACAGCTTGGGATCAATTTTTGATGTCATTTGTTTTGTTTGCTTAGTTATGGAAATGTTTATCAATGGAAATTCCTAATGAAAGAAATGAATAAATAGTTTTTATTTTAAATTTATTTGTAAATTTGTTACCATACCTATTTTTAGTTCTACAGTATTTTTCTATGTCAAAAAATTAGAATAACATTTCTTTCAAATTCAGTTGGTCTAAATTCAGTTTTATTAAAAACAAAAGATATTTAAATGCTTTTATCTTTCTTAAGCACCGTTTATGAAAATATTTAAAAAAGTCATATGATAAAACTTGTTGCTTATATAGGGCTAGAAACTAAAAGAAAATTTTGATGAACATTTTACAGGTGGCATTTTTTTTTTATCCTGCAGTTCAAATATTTTCAGGTTTATTTCGTTACTAGCAGATTATCCAGCATTGTCCGGTCATTTTTTTATGAAAACCTCGTGATGGAGAGCGAAAGGAATTTTTTTTAAAAAACTGCAAGTACTTTGTTATATATGTGGTTTATAAACCACACCTGCAATTAATGGGTTAACTATAGTAAAAAAGGGGTAGTCCAATTACATTGTAAATGTCAAACAGCAGTGTGAATCAAATGATTTTTTCATTAAGAAAAGTATTGTAAAAAATGCTACTACCCAGAAATAAGTAAAAATGCTTTCACAAATGCATAGTGCTTACAGAATTTTTTTAAAATATAAAATTCAATATCTAAACAATGAAAACAATTTTAAACCATGCGTACCTAATTAAAAATAAAAAATTCTTTTGGGAATAATGCAAAAACGGTATATTTAAGTTCAAAATAATAAATATTTTATTATATTGTATCCTTTTCATTATATTTTTAAATCTTAAGTTATGAGCTTTCGAAATTTTTCGAATATATGCATATTATTCATTTCTGGAATCGGTTAATTGTACGCTATTCTATGAGGATATAATTGAAATACATCAACATTTTGATAGTAATAAACATATCAGTTCCCTTAAAATAAAGTTTACTATCACTTTAGGACATATAATAAATCAGAAAATTCATGCCTAATTGAGTTATTTTCCTCTTGTCAGTCTCCGTAGCAATCATATTTAAATTTTGCCAATACAAATTATAAATTAGTAGGACAGTCGACCAAATATTCATCTTCATAAAATTTCTATTTCATTCACGTATTATCTTCATTCAATAATATTTTAACAACTATAATTTTTTTGCCGTTCTGCGTAAAATAAATTTCAAATAAACAAAAATAATACAGTGAAATCTGTGTATAACAATACTGTTTGTAACAATAAATCTACCTTTAGCGATATTTTCTTGGTGCCACATCTGGTACCAAATTTTATCAAAATCGCCATGCGAGTCAATCGGCCTATTTGTTACATGCATTTTGGAGACTTTGTCCCACCCTATGCTGAGAGACTGCGTTAGGGTTTATCCCTCCTATATTTCAAGTGGGTTAATGAGGAACATGTATACAAGTTTCATCAAACCCCCACTAGCCGTTCGGAAGTGATACTGGAACAAACATACATATTTTGAGTTTTATATACAGGGTGTCCACACTTATCGTGGTCTCAATATCTAATTTCTAAACAGTTAGAGATAGACATATAGTTGAAATTGGAAAAATGTTTTAAATGAAGGGAAAAATTATAATTATGTTTTTTTAGTGAATAAATATATTCCTGAAAAGGTTACAAATTCTAACTTTTTATATGGTCCCCCGGTCCTATCAGTCAAATTAGTAAAATATTTTTGACACTCTAATATTTTAAACAAAAAAAGGTCCCACTCTTTTGCGACTAAAACTGACCAAGTTATGGAGCTTTGAATATCGCTGACTTGGACCACTTTACACCACTTAAAGAAGACGATCCATCAATCAATGGACAACACTTGCTCGACGAGGCCGCTGATTGGTTAAAAATCATGAAATTCGAAGCTCCAGAACTCGCTCAGTTTTAGTCACAGAAGAGTGGGACTTTTTTGTTTAAAATGTTAGAATGTCAAGAATATTTTACTAAATATGACCGATAAGACCAGGGGACTGTGTAAAAAGTTAGAATTCATAACTACTTCAGGAATATATTTATTCACTCAAAAAACATATATTATAATTCTTTCCTTCATTTAAAATATTTTTCCCAATTGGAACTATATGTCTATCTCTAATGGTTTAGAAATTAGCTGTTGGACCACGATAAGTTTGGACACACTGTATAAAGATGAACTTAAGAATTGAGTATATATATGATTAAATAAGTGTATAATTGCTCTATAGCAATATTTAAAATTTTGCTTTTGAAACTTTATTAATTCATTACTGTTTTGTTTCAGTTTCTGCTCATTCAGTCATTGACGTATGGAATATTCATAGTTCTAAATTTGCATCATTGGGTTTCGAATGTTCCGTGGAAAACATTATGAAGTCTAATTTTGAATGTTCCGGAGACATCATATGTCATCTGAATCCTCAAATGTTTTCTCGGGCCGAGAGCTATAAGTTAATAATTTCTAAAGACCAGGTATGTTTTTTCACACTTGTGCAGTTTTTGAAAGGGAATTGAAATGCTTGAAATCTAAATAAAAGCATTATTGGCATCATTTATATGTTACTTACAAATTTTTGCATGTAATACTATCATTTAATTCAAGAACTAAGAAAATATGATGAATGATAAAATTTCGGAAATAATATCTAATGCATTGTCATATTTCATTTAGTAATAAATTAGTAAATCAAATACTGATGAATAATTCAAATTTTAACATTTTTTCTCCCCCCAGATGCGTATTTTATCATCAGATCTTATTGGTTTGCATTATGCCTTATGCACTCTAGAGCAACTTTTCAGTTTATATGATGAAGATGGTTCTCTGCCTTCTCTTTTTGTAAGTGTTTGATAATTATTAATGTATAAAAATCCCTTGGGACCTAAAAGAAATGATGTTCATATTTTATGTATTTATTTATTTTATCTTTTTATAGATACATGATTGGCCTCAGCTACAACACAGAGCTGTTCTGTTAGATTTTGCATATGGTGCCAGGAAGCCAACTTTAGTAATATTTTTATTCAATATTTTTATAGATTTTATGCTTTCTGTATGTGTATTAAATACCATTATTTGTTATTTTGTGGATTTCTAAACATGAATAAGTCTTTTTTTTAAAAGTTAAAACGATTTTTATTGAAATTAACTGTATCTCCAATTGCAGTGCTAGTCGTTGTTGATTTCATTGTCAGATTTCAATTACCAGTAGTGTTATGTTTAACGTTCTAACTACTATGGGCATATATAAATGCTAGCAGTGCGCTCACAGTGTTGCCTGTGGAATCAGGACTTCTACAAAATGGGGGAAAAAATGCCCACAATGACACAAAAAAGTTTTGAAAACAAAATAAAAACAAAAGATACACATTATTGATTTTCCCGCTTATATTTCCTCTCAACAATGTCACCTCCTGCGAGGGACAGGGTTCCCACGGTCCTAGAAAGCCCTTGAGAGTCCTTGAAAATTTTTTTATGAAATTAGGTCCTTGAAAGTCATTGAAAAAAGGATGAGGTCCTTGAAAGTCCTTGAATTTTTAAGCACGGCAGTCGATAATTTCCTCCCCCCATTTTCTCCTCAACGCAAAATATGAAGGTCACTGAAAAATCTCCGGGAATGCACTCGTGTCTCTCCTCCAGGAGGCCGCTTATCACCCTCTGCAGAGTAAAATAGTTCATGAAGGGTAGTCCGTGACCTTCTTCATCCCTCGGGGTTTTCAAACAAACAGGGCTTTAACCCTCTTATTTGTAGGATACTCTGCGCGCAAAAAAAAAAAAAAAAAAAAACCACAATTACAGCTGACGATCTTAAGGGGTTTTATTTGAAAGAAATTCGTTCGGGGTTGAAATGCTAATGGCCAGTTTTGAGGATTACAGAGAATTTATGTTCGGACTTCCCCTAACAGGCCTAGGAAATATCCCTTTCCCCCCAAGGTGGAAATTTTACGGAGAGAGTGAGACGTTCTCAAACCGTAGGTTGGTTGCACATTACGCTTCGGACCTTTCAGTATGGAGAGTTAATTTCGCTGCTTAGACTTGAAACTTATATCTAGGTGGGTGTTAAATATCAGTGTCTTATTTTTATTTATTTCATCTGTTTAAAATTTTAATCAATCATGTATTGATAGCTACTTTTGATTATGTCTCTTTAGAAGGTCAAAAATAAAAATAATTTTGATTTAAAAATTTAGTTTTTATTCTGTTTGAATCATTGTTACATTGTGATTGAATTACTAAAATGGCAAGGCTTGATCTTAAAAGCTATAATATAAAGGTTTATAAAAGATCTGTTCCAAAATGCATAAAATAGTTATTAATTGTAAATTTCTTTAGTGTTCAATTGAGAATGACTTATGGGATATTCAAGATAAATTAGGTGCAATTTTTGATTTTATCTCAATATATTTCAAGTTTTCAGTTATGATTCTATTGTTATTCATTATTTCTTCTACACTGTCTCTTGCCCTATTGGCATCAAATATTAAAAAAATCATGGTCGTTTTCTTAAAATTTTTTTTATAACTTATTATTATTATTTTTTATATTATTTTAATTTGTAGTTTGATTCCTGTAAAATCAGAACAACTGAAATATCAAGTGTATAGACATGTTTTACAGTTTTTCCAAGTGAAAAATTCAGTTATGTACAATTTCTACAATTTGTAATTTTATGGTCCTTGAATTTTCCGTAAAAGGTCCTTGAATTTTCTTAAAAAGTCCTTAAAAGTCCTTGAATTTTTTTCTTCAATAAGAGTGGGAATCCTGGAGGGATCAACAATACATTCTGGGGATTGTCTGCAGAAACTCTTGCTGTCAAATCTTGCTAGCAAAAAAAAAAAAAAAAAACTTTTTAAATTAAAAGGGAAAAAATAAAAAAAAAAAAACGGAATAAGATATTTAACCGTTCTTGTATTAAATCCGACAGAAACGTTCCAGTTATAAGCTGGAGAAAAAAAAAATGAAAATTATAGAGTTGTTAGAATGTCAGATACAAGAATTTGAAGAAATCCTTATCAGAAATAACCATAAAAGTGATTATTATTTAAAAATTTCTCAAAATGCAGTAAATTATGTTGGAAATTCAAAACAAACTTCAATAGAACGAAAATTGTTTGTTCTATCCGATGGTGCTTTGATTGTTTTTCAACGATCATTAGAAAAGATACTACAGCTGTAAACGTGCCAAAAATGACCCAAAACAACACAAAACATTAAAAAAAATAATAATTATAGATTAAATTTTAAAATTCTGGCTTCGAGGTGCATTGAGTCACCATTTTGTCTACCTGTGGGCCAAATTTCATGGCTGTAAGTGCGATATATTCGTCCGGACATTGCAAACATTGCCTTTTATAAGTATAGATACCTTGCAGAGTTTGCATGTTAAATGCTGCAGGCATTTATATATGCTTTTACCAAATACTTTCCTTTGTAATTTGTTGCTATTCATATAACTATGCCCATGGATGCTTTAGACTGTAATAAATTGATCTTGAACAGGATTTTGCCTGGGACTAACCCATGTTTCGGAATAGGTGAGTGGGATGTTACTGCAAGGGTGATAATATAGTATGAGGTGGCACTGTTGCGGTGAATAACTTCAGTTTTTGTTGGTAGTTAAAGGATTAATGGGACTGTCTTTATAATACTTGTCTATTAACCCTATGGAGCACAAGGCATTAAATTTTTTGAAATATGATGTAAAAACATCATGAATGGGTTTTAGTTTATTGTCTAGGAATAGAATCTACAAAATAAATAAATAAATAAAAAAAAAACTTACTTCATTCCGAGGGGGTGTTGTCCCCCTTTTGGGTCCCCCCCTCATATGAGAACCCCCTTAGATACAACCACTGTGAAACACTCAAAAAATATTGTTGAATCTTACAGAAAATCATAAATTAAAACTTCAAGAATATTGGAGGAAAATTTTCGAGTTAATTTGCTAAAATTATAAATGTCCAGAATTGAAAAAATTTCTTATCTCCAAGTTGAGGAATTTTCCCAAACTTTTTATCTAATAATTCCTATTCCGAAACGGAATTTCATAAGGCTGCTACATACATTCTAAAAGGATTACTATTAGCCCTATCCTAAACCTATTATTTTCCATTTATTGTTGAATTTAACATTTGAGACGTGAATGAAATTAGGTGTGCCATCAGCTGGCACACTGTGTCCCAAAGGGTTAAGGAAGTTGTTTACATTTATCAAATAACAGCAAACATAATACTGCATGAAATGAAGAAAATATTTTTATAGTATACATTAATGAAGTACTACATAATAATTGAAAAATGAACCTTTTTAAAATGAGTCTCTATGTTAATTAAGTGATACTTTGTGATTTTAAACAATTATTTCATATAAAAATGTGATTTCTGCTAGTTATATTTTGAATGTTGCATTGTGTCACTTAAATTCACATTTATTTTATAAAAAACTCAATTTTATTATGAGAATAATATAAGTTGAATTCCAAATGTTAATGTGAATTATGAAAAATGTATGAATTTGCACTTTTGATATTAAACATGCATTTTTTTGAATATTCAACACAGTTTTAGATGAGGTTTGTTAATATTTCTGATCAATTCATAATATTCTTTAAAATAAGAGTTATTAATTTGTGTTTTAATTCATAGATTTTATTATATTAGAATTAATTATGTTTCCTGATCTTCTTCAGATATTCATGAATGTGTTAAGGTGAAATTGTTTGCATTTTGTAGGAAACTTTGAAGGAATACATAAAAACAATGTCTCTGTTGAAGCTTAATCAGGTAATTTGATTTTTTAACAGATGCAACAAACTTTTTAATTTTGATTCTACTTCATACATTATTACATATGTGTCTGATTGCATGTTTACATTTCAGCTGCACTGTTATTTCAGGTATGAACAAAATAATGGGAACAGCCTTCCATACTCTAACAAGTAAGTCTTGTATTATTTTCAAGAAATCTGTTTTTGTAATGATGAGTAGAAATGCTAATAGGGTGTAAATGTGTTTAGTTTATTGAAGAAAATCGAATTATTTCATTCAATTTGTATTTTAATGGCATAAAATTTGGCATTTTAAAAAAAAATTATATTGATTTTAAAGTTTATATTCTATACAAATAACAATATTGTTTAACATAATGTTTTGCATTGGGTTTGGTTAAGCAGTTTTGCTTTTAAAAAATTAATATTGAAATTGCAGGTAATCTGAAGCTTTACAGGGTCATACTTTCCATGTATTTTCTATGCATTCTATAAATTTTCCCTCCTTCCTCTCCAACCCTAATTTTAGTATTTAATTGTAAATGTTCGAATAATTCAAGAGTGGTGAGCCATTGCTTTATAATTGGTGTCTTTGGGTTTTATAATATATATTTTCAACAGAGGCTGATTAGGATTTAATTATACCTCTAAACTGTTTTACTGGAGAAAGGAATATCTGTTCTTTGACAAAATTTAACATTTCTCGACAGCAAGCAATGTTATGTTACGAACTCAATTAATATTCATATGTTGCTTTTTTGCTTACTATATTTGTGAAATTATTTATGGATTAATAATATTTAGTTAAAAAATATTTCTGGCAAAGATCTGAAAATTAAGTTGGCTATTTTACTAAATATCTGCTTTTATGTTAACAGTACTTTCATGTAAGAAACTGATTACATATTTTGATTAAACAGATTTTTTTTATTTATTGATATCTCATTATGCATTATAATAATATATTGATTTATTCTTGCTTCATCCCTTTAAATTAAAAGAATTTATTTTTCAGGGATTTTATTGAGTTATCAAGGTTTTGTTCTGAACATTTCATCAGCTTAGTTCCCGCCATTGATGTCTGTGCCAATGAAAAGCACATAAATGTGAAAGACAGCATCACTGAGCCAGCTCACCAGCTGATGTCTTTGTTTTCTTCAAAGTAAGGACAGAAACACCATAATTTGATTTAGTTTTCTTTTGAATATAGTAATTATTTTGTCATGTACCTTCTCTTTGAAATCATGTGTGATAATTTTAAGTTATGTTTTACAATTAAACTGTCAGTTAATCCTTTTGATGTATTGCATTTAAATATCGCTACAGTATCTGGCTTTGCTTCAGTGCAGGGTTGGTGCCAGAGGTTGGGACCGAGGGGCCATGGTCCTCGAGTCGGGGAAAAATTTTGTATCCCATCGAGGAAAATTTTTGTATGGGGTATTCAACTTTAATTGATAAATAATAATCTCAAAAATTTGAGACCAATTTCATATCCTCCCATACAGCAGTTTGTGTCCCCCCCTGTTGGGGAGATCAGGCTCCCTTCCCGCTGGGCAACCATTCCTGCTTCAGTGAGTTTGCAAAATGTAATGACAGTTTGTATATCACCTCACTCCCATGCTATTTTCATTTAGTTTTGCAATTATGAAAATAATGTAGTAAATAGGCCTGCATAGATTAGTATATTGTATATTTTGTTAGCAAATATGGGTTTTTTTAAAGCAATTTTTTAATGTCTTCAAAGATATAATTTAAAAAACAATTTATTTCTTGCTTGTTAACATACAAGTAGAAACATTATAACACAAGAAGCAATTTCTTATAAGCAAGCATAGTTACTTTATTTTTTCATTAAAAAATTTAAAACAGGAAATGTTTAATTCATTAAAATAGTCATATGTGTTATGAAACGTGTTTATATAAATAATATGAAAGTTTGAAAAAGTAATTATTAGTTATTTTTTCTTCATATGCATAGTTTTCTTTGTTATATTATTTTATTATTATATGAATAAATATAGTTAAATAAAAATATACATTGGTTTAAAGGAATAAAACATTTCTGTTTAAAATGCACAGGATTATAAAAATTTTTACTTATTATTTACTTCAGATTTTGAACTTGAGAAGATTGTAGACAATGTTGATATAAATTAATTTTAAGATGAAATATTTTTATATTGATTATTAACAACAAATTTATTAAATGCAATAATTTCTTGGTACACATTTAGTTCATTAAGTGGTCTTTATCTGTATTGTTTAGGCTGTAGATTTCTATAAAGTCTATTTTCCTTCAATTCATAATTTCGATTTATTTTCTTTTATTAGGAGCATACAGATTGGTCCCAATTTATCTAAAATCATTCTACAAGAATTTCTTTCTTCTAAGAATTCAAAGATCATTTGGGATATGTTACTGCTTCCAACTTCCACTGTGGTATTTCTCTGTTACAATAGCAATATCCAACCTGGTAATGACTGGCTGAAGCTGCTTCCACTGAATTGTATTTTAATCGACTATGGTTATCAGGTAATTGTAGAATTGTTTTAAGTTATCTTTGAAATATTGCTATTTGTTTCTGTACTGAAAGTCGGCACAATTAATAATTGAAAGAATTGGAACAAATTTTGAAAATTGGCATTTTTAATATGAATTGAGTATAATGCAGTTTATTTTTATGAACTGTTTATTTGCATAAAATAAAATTTTTATATATGACATTATTTATTAATTTTTTTTATATTTGTGTTTTTAACACTTTAAACTGCTTTTATAGCACTTAGTTAACCCACCAAGCACTGGAAACTTATTTTTAAGTTTTTCATGTTCAGTTCAAAAGCTGATAGCTTGTATTTATATGTATATTTTCTAAAAAAAATCATGAATAGAGTTTCTTAAGATTTCAGAGATAAAATTAAATACAAACAAGATTTATTAATCTACTTTATTAAAAGCTAAGTTTTCTAACCTGATAGTTAAAAGTTCAAAATAATTGGGCGCTCAGAGGGTTAACTATCTAATTTCTGTTGAAATAATGATAATTATTTTCAAATTTCTATTTCATTGTCTGTGAGTAATGCATTTTGTGATTTTGAATGGGTGATTTTTATTTTCAATTTTAATGGATTTTTCGAACTATATTTTTAAATAGTGCTAAATTTAAAACTATTTAAAAATTATGCATCAGATTTTTTTCGAAAACTTATGTTCCAAACAAGATAGGCTATTTTGAGAATAATGAATATGGATGAGTTTTCTGTTATGCTTATTTGGGTAATGTAGAACTTCCGCTGTACTGACTTCCTGTGTAATGATTTGCTATATGGACTGACTTCCTGTATAATGCTTCGTCAATGGGAATCTTCAAACCTTCAACACTTTAGGTGAAGATGTTAATTAATGTTTAATGTTATGGCTTAAGCATGCTTTGAAAATATTAAATTTAATGTTTCTATTGCTGTAGCTGTCAATGTTTATTTAAAATAAGAGCCTCATTTTGTGGGAAAACTGCTTTGAATTTAGCATTTTTAAGAGCTGTTTATTTTTTTAAAGTCATTTTAAATAAAAAGAATTAAATGAACTAAAGAACACAGAATTGAACACTTTATGAACTAAAGAAAGAACTGGTTCGGGCTTGGCGATTGCTGCAGTATCCAAATGGATTTGGCGATTGCTTAAATCAGAGGGTAACCTGAAAATGATTTGCTAATCCAAAATAAACAAAACAGAAAACTCATCCATACTGTAAACAACTTTGAATATTTATCTAATTATAAATAATTATTGATGCATGTATTATTTGAAATAAAAAAAATTGCTTCATTTTGAAGTAATTTAAGATAAAACATACCTCTATTATTGTGTTTCTTTATAATGTTCTGTTCATGAAAATTTAGAAAATATAAATTTTATTTTTAAATACTTTGAAATTTAGAGTAAAATAAAACATTTCTTGCAATTTTTCTTATTTATCAAAAGCTTTTATTATAAATTCATTTGATTTATTCTATGGATATGGAATGCAAAATGCTTATTTGGAGGAGTTTTGTGAGAAATTTCAAATTTTGTTGCAAAATTTTTGTATCATTTGGCTTTGTAAATTTAATAGATAATAGCAAAAAATCATTCTAAATTTAGAAGAATTGGAGATCAGTGTTTATTTTTAGAATAATAAATAACATTCTTCAAACAGAATATTTCATAATTGTAATATATCTGAATTAGTTATTTGATTTACATTCTAGAGAAGATACATTGGAATCTCCCTATAACAGAATCGCTTGGTTCCAGTTGAAAAATTCGCTATAGAGAAAATTTCGTTATACGGAAATTAGAGATTTTTGCAGTTATTTAAGTAAATGTTACAAACCTTTTAGTACGTGCGATAAGTTCAAAAATATTTAATTATGACTTTCAATTAAAAATGAAGTAATATTTATTATAAATTTGATAAAATTATACTATTATTTTATTGAATAAATAAAATGCTCAAAAGTGAAGACAATTCACTAATTTAGAGAATAATATGTACTAATACGGATAAACATAAAATGCGTATTGTTACATCCATTTGCTGTTTCCACCCCCACTCCACCCCGATTCTTTGAATCTTGACCCGTAGAAATGTTGCTCCCTTTGTAGAAACCCAGGTCCCCACAACTGCATTACCCTTCACATAGCATTCTTTTGTTATGTATTATCGCTGTAATGAACAATGCGAGTGATTCCAGAAACTGGCACGTGTGAGCGATTTGTTTGCACAGAAATTAGCAACTTTCTTCAAAAATGACAAAAATCGGAAAGATAAAGGTCTGAAAAAATTCGTTATAGGGAGACAACCACTTCGTTATATGGAGAATATTTTGAATGTTATTTAACATTCTGATTAAAAATTTCGTTATAGGGAGAATTTCGCTGTAGGGAGACTTCGTTGTAGGGAGACTCTACTGTATGTGAATATCTTTTTTTTATTGAATGGTGAATATTATTATTGTTGTAAAAGTAGTATTTATATCAGACAAATTAAACCCAACTTGTACAAAATTGAACCAGTTAAAAGTAAATAATAAATACATGTTCATCAAATGATGGCAAATTTTTAAAACTAATTGCAAGTTTTTTGATGCAAACTTTCAAACTTCAGTTATTTTTTAAAAATTTTTTAAATAAGTGTTTTATATATATGCCCTTTGATGTATCCATTATACACGAGAGATTATATTGTATGTAAGTGTATCTGGGCTATAAAAAAATTGAGGTGCTGAGGAACACTGCCTTAAGTATTGGAAGTGTGTGCGATGAACCTCATACAAAGAATTAACACACTAATATATTGTCATACATGCTTATTTTGTATTTAAATCTGTAAAAGTGTGCCATGTTTCAGTGTATATTTTTGTTATTTTTTAGGTTGAGCATGACTATGATCAAAATTCTAAAGTAGTAACACATTCTGGGTAAGTAAAAATTGTGCCAATTGCTATAAAATATATATTTGTGATAAAAGAAAATTTATTATTTTTTTCTAACTGTAAATTCTCTATTTTTTAAAATTAAAGGTTGAATGTATGCATTGGTACAGGTACTGCTGCTTGGGGAAGGTAACTAAAATTCTTTGATTAAATATTTTTAAAATTGAGTTTTTTTTATTTGTTTAATTCACCACTTTTTTAACCTTGTAACAATGTCTGACGAAATATTTAATTGTGAAACGAGTTAAACAAATGTTGATTTCTCGGTTAACAGGTTAAGCTATCGTGGAGTTTGTTATTAAATTTTTCAATACAAATATGGTTTAAAAACTTACTGATATAAATCATTGTCAAAATTTTAAAAGTATAGTGATTTAGAGTATTAGAATCGAAATTGGTTCTAGATAGAAAAATTGTGCTTTCGTATAGTACAGGGCTTCTTAAAATGTAGGTGCTGACACCCATTTGGTGTTAGTATACATGAATTTGGGAATTGTGTAAGCACTGATGGAGAATGTTACTGTTTTGGCAGGGGGGGGGGGGCGCCAGATGGTCCCTCCTCCCCATCGGGGAAAAATTTTGTATCCCATTGAGGAAAATTTTTGTACGAGGTATTCAACTGTTGATAAATAATAATCTGCTGAAAATTTGAGACCAATTTCATTACACTTGCCCCCATACAGCAGGTCATGCCCCCCTGTCGGGGAGACTGGGCCCCTCCCCGTCAGGCAAAGTAACGCATTCCTGTGTATTGATAAGATAATTCTTCAGTATTGGTAAGGAAAAATGTCTTTTTTTTTTAAAAAAAAAATTATCATTAATGAATTGTTCATTTACACTCCACCGTCTGCTGTACTCATATGTACAATTTGAAGTTGTGGAAAAATGTTTTTTTTATAGAAGTGATCTTATGGAACATTTTTACAGCTGAAATGAGACTGTAGGTTAACATTTTTTTAAATAATCCTATTTTATAGACAAATGTATAAATATGCTTACAAACCAGTACTGATACTATATTTTTTACCTGCAAACTTCATATTTAATATAGCTGATACATAAGTTTTTAAAGAACTTTTACAGCATTGCAGGTTCACCTGAGACTGCCATAGCATGCATCCACAAGGCTTCTGTTGCTGCCACAGTGCATGCAGCCTTTGGCATGATAGTTGCAGACTGGCAAACTCATCCTCATCATCCAGCGTTTTGCTTCAGTTGGCCGGGTATACTGTTAGGCCTTGGTATGGCTTGGAATACATCTGTTCATCTGGTAAGGGTACTCCTCACAAAATACTCTTTACAAATTGATATGAGAATAATATTTCATTGTTAGTCATAATTCTATGTGTACGGTGTGTGTCAAAAACTTAAGCACAACAATAATTACTTATATAATAGCCTGGATTTGTCTCTTGCTGATCTGGTAACGCTCCGACGTCGCCAACAACGAAACTCACTCCATAGCACTGCGAAAGGTTAAACAGCATTATTTCATTGTTGGAGAACCTAAATTTCAGTAATTTTAAATTCTAAACAGCAATTTTCGTTCTAATTTCAAATTTAATAGCTCTAAAATAGTGAAATAAAATTTGCTATCCATTGATATAAAATTTATCTCGCTATGATCAATAGTTGCCGAGAAATTTTAAATTGTATTAATCTTATATTTCAAATTAATTTCCGTTTTTTTATAGAAAGTAGTAAATTACATCATTGGTATATCATGCTCGTGAAATCGTTTGGTTGCCACGATGCATCTGATTATTTATTGCAATCGTGATGATATAATTTGATAATGTTTTTTGGCAATGTTTGACAAGCAGAGAAGCGCTTTGTTTTGATTAGAATGTCGAAAAAGAATTCCTTTGAAATTTTAACTTTTGATATATGTCTGACAAGCTGAGCATTTCATGGTTATTGAATTATTATGTGCATATTTTGTATATATTTTTTACGATGAATACCAACAAACTTATTAGAATAATTAAGATTTCTTAATTAAGTAACTAATTATATTAGTTAATTAAGATTAATAGCATTATTATTAATCTAATTTACTTAATTATTAATTCATTCTAGAGAAACATTAATGGGAAATTTCTCGAATGAATAGGCAATTTGTACCCGTCATACATGATACGGGTGACTTTCTGGTTTTAAAATAAAATTTAAATATCCACTTTATTTCAACATGTTGTTCATATGTATACAAAAATGCAATTATTAAAAACATATTAAACATTATTTACTTAAAACTTTATTTTTAATCAGAAATTTAAGAATAGAACAACAATTGCTGTGTCAAAAGTTTAAGCATAAAACTGCTTTTATGCAAATTAATGAAATTGCACAAGCAGTTGTTCATGTATATGATATCTGGTTTGTAATAAGAACCTGACTGTTGGTTTGACATTAGTTCAAAATGGCATAAAGAATTTTCATATTGGGAAGCATCAAAAATCGGGTGCATGAGAGCAAAAAAGAAATCCATAAAGTGAAAATACAGTTCTAAACATGATTGTGACAAAAATAATTTCAATTCTATAGTTTTTTACATGCATTAATGCTGATTTAAAATAGAGTGAATATTTCGTTTTATTTTAAAATTTATTTGTCATGCTTAAACTTTGACACATATTGTAACATGATCATTCAAGGAATTTTTTAAGTATAATTGTATTGAATTACAGTTTATTTCATTGTGTGTTATTTATTTTTTTTGTGTTTTAATGAAATTTATTTTGTCAGTTTTCCTTATTTGCTTCTTGAAAGAAAAGTTTAATTCTGATTCATGTGCAGAAATATTTATTTGGTTTTTCAGATTTTGTTTTTCACATTCGCATCTGGGCTATGCATTTTCTTGAGCTAGTTAATATTTAAGGAAAACCCATTGAAATCAGGGCTTCAGTTTTGTGTTTGAAATGTTATCGAGGACTTAAAGGTGAAAGTTTTTAAGCATTTTGGGATGTTTTTCTGTTAGAAATATAAGGATTTGTACGAAGAAATTTAAAAATGTCTTTTAACAGTTATTCATGTTTTTTTTTCCAATTAAAGGGAGGGGGGAGACATGCTGTTAATAGGTACTCTTTGTTTTGGAAATGCAATTTGTAAATTCTTCTAGCAAAATTTACCTATTTGGGCATTATAAGATATGATAAATGTTTTTACTTTTAAAATTAATTGATAAATATTCAGAATTTATTCTAAATTTATACAGTGAAACCTCTCTGAGCGGCCATCCCTCCGTTCCAAGAAAAATTGGCCGTTCAGAGGGGGTGGCCGCTCTAAAGGGTTTACGTTACAATTACAAGATAATTGCTATATTACATAATATAAACAAGTCTGACACATATTTCTTATTTAAAATGAAGTTTTAGACTTATCTAAAGAGAAAATAGTACTTTATTTAATAATTTCTTACATTTTTCGAAAAAAGGATACAATTTGTGACTGTTTTAAGTTTTTACCCTTCTCGGGACATTTTTTCCAAGTTCGTTTTTCAGTTTAAAAAGTAAATCTCTAACCAATGCATTTGTTAAATGGGATGGGCGAACCCACCCGGCGGCCATTCAGAGGGGTTGGGTGGACGTTGCTAGGGGTTATTTTAACATTAGGTCTATGGGCCGAAAAATACGTGCCACGAAAAATTGGCCGTTAAGAGGGGTGGCCGTTCGAGGAGGTTTCACTGTATATATTTATTTGTTTTTATGAAATAATAACTTGTAAATATACTATTGATAAATATGTGCTGTTCTGGAAATAATGATTTAATCTATTTTTTAACGACACATTACAGGGTTTTGTATGTGAGGGTGCAATGCTAGTGTGATTAAACTTGGGTGTTGCTTTATTCTATTTATAACTAGTCGTTTGAGAGGGTAATGAATTAATATGTTTTGACTGCTGAGTATTTAAGGAGGCAAGAGGTATAAAGTTTTGACATATAAAATATTAAATAGTTTGAAAAGCAAAGTTTTGATTGATACGTTATTAACCCCTTCTTGGTGACATCGCACATCATGCATTCAGGCTTTTCGTGCCTGTGTGGTCGGCGTTGCGTGTGACGGAAAGAAAAATTGCATAGTTGAAAGAGAATTCATTGCTACTTGCATGTCTCATTATATTCCGTGATTTTTTTTTTGTATTTATGAATATTTCTAAGAGATAGTGCAAATAGTCCAACTTTCTTCATATTTTCACAGTGAGATTTCACACCTTGAATGGAAAACATAATCATTTTGTATTTTCTACAATAAAAAAAAAAGTCCTTTTTGGTCAGGAATTCGAAATAAAATCTTATGAAGAGATTAATCATTTACATTTTGCTATTGAAATGAAACATTGAATTTAAGTAAATTACATATGAAATAAGTAATTATTTTTAATTACCTGATTTTTAATAATTACAATGAATAATTGAAGATAGGCAATTAAACTAGATTAACCCCTATGTTATTAAATTGATGTTAGTTTAATAGGGTAAGATTTTGTTTTGTTTACATAAAGGCAGCCTACCATTCAGTAATGGCCCTTGTACTATTGCCATGATTTTGGAAATTGCAAATATCTCTTTATGAAATTTCTCTCATTCTCTTGATATTTTGTGTTGTTGTTGTTTCTTTTTCTGCTTGTTCTAGTCCTCAGCTAGACCAAGTCCAAGAGTCCGCTCGCCCACAGAAAATAATACTATAGGCGAACGATTCATGGTAAGGGAGGAGAGTGCAGCTTCTGTTGGCTCTAGACCTTGGACGCCCGAGGGAAGAAGTCTGACTTTGTCCATTGCCTTTACGCTTTAGCTCGGTATAATGGAATGGCCTTCACGGCTTGGGTGACCCTGCCAGGAGAAAAAACTACAGACGTACATCGCCCATTCCACCCAGGGCCCCCCACCCGCCGTGATGAGGCAGCATAATAGGACTTGGGGGGGGGTGATGCTTTGTAGCTATTAAATATATCAAGTGCAGTAAAAAAAATTCTTATCAAAAATTGTAATTTTTTTATGTGTTGATTTTTATAGGATTATCTTCATTCAAGATTACCAGAACTGCTGAACTTTTATGTATACCAGGATGCAGCTCAGATAACTGGGTATCTGAATGTAGAATTAGGACGATTAGAAGCATTTTTGCATCAGTCAATTTACCAAAGTTATAAAGATCCTACACTCGGCGCTGCTTGTAAAAGTTCCATTCTGCATCAGCTTCTAGTGGATGCCGATGCTGTGCTATTAGATAATTTTACATTTGATCTCTTACAGGTGAAATATTATTGATTACTCTTCTTTTTTTACTATGATTTATTCTATTCATTTACTAAATGCTTTTCATGACTAAAATTATTCACTACAAATTTTTGTGTACAGTAAATTCTCGATTACTCTGCATTCAAGTATCTGGAAAGCTCAACTAACCGGAAAAAATTAGAAAATGAGTTTTTTTTAAAAATTTACATCTGCGTGCCAAAATTTAGCACGCGTGTCCCTGCACTGTTCCATTCACATAGACAATTTATTTCTGGAATGCAACATTGGCTCCGCACAAAGGGTGTAGAAGGGAATAAAAAGCAATATACAGTACAGTGATGTACACAGACTTGTTTTATGGGAGGGGGTTCAAAAGCAAAAGTGAGAATCAAAGAAAAAATAAAGCTCCTCGCCTTTCGCTGAAAAACGAGACCTAAGAACGAAATCGACAACCAAAGAAAAAAAAATTTAAGGGATAGAATCAGTAAAAAAAGGCTACAATCACCCCCCCCCCGTTTGGGCGCGTGGACACTCAACTATTCGGATTTTTCAGGTATCCGTAAATCGGCGTTTCCCGAACATGCTTTTACTTTTAAGCTTTTACTGTATTTATATTTAAAATAAATTTAAATTCTTGAAGTGAACACTTGATTTATTTGGGGTGAAGAAAATGTATTATTTTAGGCAGTGTTGTGCTAAAAATTTAACAGCTCTTAATTTAAATTGAACAAGCAAATGAACACTAATACATATGGATGATCTTCAACTAGAATATTCTTCTACATAATTTTGAAAAATCTAAAATTAAAAACTTGTGTATCCTTCAGTTAATGCATACATTACAAAAGTGATAATTGTTAACTTAAATGTGTGGTTAATTTACAGAAAATATTTTATGTAAAAAATAAACTATAAAAAAAAATTACATTATTTCGTTATGATCAAAAACTCTGAAAGTAAATAATTTTAAAACTACAAGAGAAAAATGCATTTTGGAGCAAGATTTATAAATTTTTGACTACCTATAAGGTTTAACTATCAAAGCCGTTCAAAAGGATATTTAATTACAGATTTAGCAAAAGTTATTGATGGTTTGTTTGGGAAATTAAATATTGATTCCTTTTGTCAAATAAAATGCATCAAGTTAGTAATGAGTTTGAAAGAGTTTCTAAAAAATATTCAATAATAATGATATAATAAAAATTGAAAGATGAAATTCTGATGTTTGTACTTGCTATTTTTGGTTGGGTTATATAGAGGAGAGTAGAGAATTTCATGACACAGTTACAGTTTTTAATTTTTTTTTTATATGATTTGATATTTGTATATAAAAAACATAGAAAACACAATTTTATTTGTATTTTTACTTTAAGTATGTAGGCTTTTTTTTCTTCTCTTGAAAGATAATATATATATTTAATCGTGTCGTAAGCTTTAACATACTTTGAAGTTGAATTATATAATGAAAGTTTCGTTAATTATTATTTCAACATTAAAAAATAAGCTAGAGGATTTCACAACCACATAT
>BGPR01017581.1:9466-32294 GCA_013235015.1 Araneus ventricosus | reverse complement strand
ACTGTTATGACTGATATAGGGAGAAGAGAGAGTGTTTTAATTCCACGCCTTCCGATAACACCGAAGGATTTATCATCTCAGTTCAAAAGGTAACAAATCCATGTAAAAATATCATTTGCGAGGCTCAGGGCCAGGAATTTTGGCCCATTACATTTGGAAAAACCATATTTTTCCCATGGGCAACTATATGTGGCCTGTTCACGTGTGTACAGACCACACAACCTCTGCATCCGTGCAAATAACGTGGTATACAAAAGTATATCATCATAGATAAACAATTTACATAACTATATCAGCATACATGTACAGTACACTCCTGTCAGCCGTCCAATTAAGTATTATCAACCGTCAGAACTTTTCCTTTCCCCTTCCAAAATGCAACAAAACATTTAAATTCGTGAATTAAAAAAAAAGAATATTTCAAATTCTTCGCGCACGAAGTCGCGGGTAACAGCTTCTTAATATAAATATATAAATAAAAGTCATTGTGGCTATGTATGTGTCTATGATCCACATCTCCTCCTAAACCAATGGACTGTTTTCAACCAAATTTTGCACACTTATTCTTTAAGACAAGGGGAAGACACTTATAAACTTTTCAATGTCCAAAGGTTAATTAAACAGTCTGTTAATTAGAAATTAACCGAAACCGTTTTTCCGCCGTAACTTCGGAGCAAATTGTCCGGTAAAAATATTTTTATACCATCTTAAAGTTCAAAATTTTACCTTTTCAATGATATCAATTTTATTTCTGTGACATTTTTCCTTCAATTTTTATTAATTTTTAAAGTTTATTATTTGTTAATTACGTGCAGACGATTTTCAAATAATGGAAATTTATAGCTACTCCGTTGCTAGGCAACGGTTAGACTTTGAACTAATTTACCTTTATTTCTGAAATTTTTGCTTACCTCTATAGATATATTTTATATAAGAAAAGAGTCAACCGTCAAGTTTTAAAAGCCCCAAATCTTATTAAAATTTCAGTTAATTGGAAATTAAGTAAGAGTTTGGCATTTTCCGTGATATTTTCAGAAAATATGTATTATGTCACAAAAACTATTTCTACACATAATAAAATTTTAAAAAATTAGCTTTTCATGACCCAGCTTTCATTTTCTTTCAATTCGTTGCTCTCATTTTAATAATTTTGTAAAAATTAAATTGTTTTTAAAATTTACAATTTATAACACTTTATTTTATTCGTGAAGAATAAGACTGCATAAGAACTGTTGCTAGATCACATTAGAAGAATTTTGGATGAAGTCGAATTTTATTATTTTTTTATTCATATTTATTCTAACGCTTTTTCTTAATGAAAAATTTACTATGTAATTGTCCCAAAGCATCCGTTAAAATCTTTCTTATACTGCAAGATTTATGAACAAAATTTGAAGTTCCTATGCAATAAATACTAATAACTTATGGTGAAAATTAGCTATCGGCGGGTTTTTAAAAATCGTCTGGTTCAACAGATATTCTCATTTTAATTAAACATTTCAGACGATAAAAGAATTTTGGGTATTGTAATTTTCTATACAAAAGTAGTTTTTTACATCAAAAATATTAGACATGAAAGTAAGTTAAAGTTAATATAAGAAAATATTGCTTTCTTTGACCATAAACAACAAAAAAGACTTTACACTTCCGGTTTCCTGTTGTCGTAGCATTTACAGCTTTTAATACGGTTACACAGTGATCCAATGACGTTAGTGAATTATTCTCTCGATGTTTTGTTTAATTTTCACAGTGAAATATTACAGAATATCCATCTGGAGGTACGGTAATGGGCATTAACAAGGAACATCATATTCTGTAGAGCTCTTCAACATCTTAGAAATGTCGGGGGCACCTTCCGACAAGCCGAGATTGAATGTCGGTGTGCCAGTACTACTAATACGTACTCTCGATATACGTACTACTAATACGTAACATCGATATAGTAATAATACGTAACCTCGAGACTTCGCAATGACACACGGTTACAAAATACACACCTAGGTCCAAACGTCATGAAAGCTACTGTTATGACTGATATAGGGAGAAGAGAGAGTGTTTTAATTCCACGCCTTCCGATAATACCGAAGGATTTATCATCTCAGTTCAAAAGGTAGCAAATCCCTTTAAAAATATCATTTGCCAGGCTCAGGGCCAGACAATGAAAGCGGCAGACGTACATTTGGAAAAACCATATTTTTCCCATGGGCAACTATATGTGGCGTGTTCACGTGTGTCCAGTCCACACAACCTCTACATTCGTGCAAATAATGTGGTACACAAAAGCATATTAGCATAGATAAACAATTTACATAACTATATCAGCATACATGTACACTCCTGTCAGCCGTCCAATTAAGTATTATCAACCTTCCAAACTTTTACTTTCCCCTTTCAAAATGCAACAAATCATTTACATTCGTGAATTCGAAAAAAGAATAATTCAAATTCTTCGCGCAGGAAGTGGCGGGTAACAGCTAGTATATACATATTTACAAGATGACGCAGAAGATTTGATAGCATCGCCATATTGATAGCTCGATAATTCGATAATAATAATGTTAATGTTGCCAGTTCGGAATTGTTAATAAAAGAAAGATTAAAGATAGTCTAGATGTTCAATTCAGTTCTTATAGGAAGAATATAATAATTCTCCCCTACTTAACAAGTTAAATGCTTAATAAAGAAAGTCAAATTTAAGATAGACCATTATCTTGCAGATATGCTGGTGGACGTCTAAATCTTGCAGATCTCCGGATAAGCGGTGAAGACTTCTGCTGTTCGCCGTTGTCTCCTAAATCTCGATCAGTAGTTAGCCTGTTCCATTGAGTAATAGAACGGTTTATAAATTGATAATAATCAGGATTGTAGTCTTCACTAAAGGAAGGTTTCGAATTTGAAGTTGGAGCATTGGATATTACTTCTTCCTTTTGAATTGCAGATTTCTGCATTTGATTGATGCGACGCTTAACTTCTCTTCCTTCATCTAACTTTACAATGTAATGCAGATGACCAAGTTTTTGAGTAACAACTCCGAGTTTCCAATTAAGTTTATTGTTGACGAAAAACTTTGTTCGTACTCTCTCCCCCACTTGAATTACACGAGTACGAGGCTTTATCTTTTGTTCAGATTTCATTTCGTAGTGTGGGAACATTGCATCCAATTTGATTCAAAGCTTCCGATTTAAATACATTTCTGCTGGTGACTTGCCATTTGCTAAAGGAGTAGTTCGATATCGAAAAAGAATTCTTTGAACTTTTAAGGGTATGGGAAGATTTTCAGAAGTCATCAACTTTAATTTATCTTTCAAAATCTGAACATTACGCTCGGCAAGTCCGTTTGTTGCCGGATGGCCAGGTGCGAAAAATTTTTGCTTTATTACATTCGTACAGCAGAAATATTTGAATTCTTCATTAGTAAAAATCGAGGCATTATCAGAAACCATAACTAAAGGATATCCATGCGTTGCAAAAATTTCATTAAGTAACTTTATGGTAATTTCCGAATTAGGTGATCTTTGCAACACTTTAATTTCTACCCATCGAGATTTTGCATCTACAACAATTAGGTAATGAAATCCTTGAAAGGGTCCTGCATAATCGATATGAATTCGATCCCAATTGTTAATTGGTAAATCCCAGTGATGAAGGGGTGCCTTGGCAGGACTGTGTTTTACTGAAGAGCAATCTTTGCAAGATTTGACCAAGTTTTCTATATCTTTGTCGATATTCTTCCATATACAGTAGCGTCGCGCTAACTGCTTCATTTTCGTTATTCCAATATGTGTTGAATGTAACTCATTCAAAACCGTAGGTTGAAGGGTTTTTGGTATTACAATACGATTATTCCTAAATAAAATGCCACTATCTAAAATGTAATCACTGTTTACTGGACTTGATAAAAGTTCTCGTTTGATCTGTGCCAACTCCTGATCTTTTCTTGTATGATAGCATCTGCAGTTAGATTTTCACTTGATATTTCGAAAACAGCTGATGCGCGGACTTGATGTACTTCATCATTTATAGATACGTCTGCAGATATGCAATTCTGGTTAACAGGAACTCTAGATAAGCAATCCACGTTTTGGTTTTCCAATCCTTTTCGAAATTTGACTGTGTAATCAAATCCTGCTGAAAAGGAAGCATAGCGCAGAAGTCGAGCCGATGTCATTTTTGGAAAGCCAGTTTTAGGGTGGAATATTCTGGATAAGGGCTGGTTATCTGTTATGAGAACAAAGTATTGGCCATAAATATAATTCATAAAATGGGAAACTCCAAAAATAATTGCTAAGGATTCCCTATCAAGTTGAGAGTAATTTCTTTCAGCCTCTGTCAGGGAACGGGAAGCGAAAGCGACTGGTGTTTCTACATTGTCGACAATGTGCGATAATACAGCTGCAACTCCCACTGGGCTAGCATCTGTCGCTAAGGTAACAGGTAATTCTGGATCGAAGGGTACTAGTACTCTGTCACTGGATATTTCTTCTTTGAGCTTAAGAAAAGCTTGTTGGCATTCCTTATTCCAGTAAAATTTCTGATTTTTACGAAGGAGTTTACGTAAGGGATAGGTAATAGTAGAAACATCTGGTATGAATCTAGAAAAGTAAGTAACCATACCTAAAAATTGTCGAAGTTCTTGAACATTTCTTGGTTGCTGCATTCGGATGATAGCTTCAACTTTTGATGGTGATCTTGAAATCTTGTTGTTTTCTACTACATGACCTAGATATTCGATTCTTGTTTGAAAAAATGTACATTTCTTGATGTTCCAGTGTAAGTCATACTCACGTAACCTTTCTAAACAAGCAAAAAGGTTCCTAGAGCATTGATCTTTAGTTTTACCATGGACCACAATGTCATCGAAATAAGCTATAGTTTTGGGTAAACCATTCAGAATTTGATCGATTACCCGATTAAACTCTGCCAGAGCAGTTTTAATCCCAAAACTCAACCTGTTCATTTTATATGTTCCTCGATGCGTTGAAATTGTTTGGATAATGCTGCTCTCTTCATCAGTCTGTAAATGAAGATACGCCTTAAATAAATCCAATTTGCAGAAGTATTTGGAATCTCTAAGACTATTTAGAACTTCATCGATTTTCTTGATTGGATAGTTTACGTTCATAAGTAGTGTGTGAACATTCATTCGCTGTAATTTTATCATTGGAACAGGCAATAAATACGGGATTCAATTTCGTGTGCCAGAAAACTAAAGAAAATATTTTTTATGTTATTGAGGATAAATTGTCCAAAGAAAATTGGTTTCTCCCATTAATCAATAATGATTCAATCAATACCATAAATGCTACTTTCGATGATGTTATGCCAAGTGGTTCTGCTTCTATTACAACTGAAACTGACGATTTGAGTATTCACAATGAATTTCATGGTGAAACTGAAGAGAATAATGATGATGAAATAATTTCTAAAATAAAAGCAGTTTTTAATAGAATTGAAGAAGGAATAAAGTCAAATCCTGATGTATTTCGGCCAGCAGCTCAAAAAATGTTTAAAAAATGTATCAAGATTTACTGCTACTGAAACAAGATTAGTAACAGCTATGCATACTTTTGGCACATATTCCGGTGTCCAACATGCTTTAAAAGTAAAATATGCAAAAAGTATAACAAGGAGATGTCACAGAACGACAATTGGAGTGCAACCAACATCTATTGGCCGCAGAAAGTATTCTCTTGCAGGAAAGAAGAATATTACAGCTGGAAGACCACGTGGGGAAGTTAAAAAAAATTGTGCCTTACTTTTCCATGATTATACTAAATTTGGTCATTTGCAATCTAGAAAGAGAAAAGCTCCACATGATCTAAAAAATATGTGTTTGATAACAAATCCCTTGGTAAAACAAAGCATGCAAAAAACAGCTAACTTTTATTTTAACTAATTTAACTTACATTTGTAATCAATTTCTGTATTTTAATTGTTTATATTATTACTAATAAAATTTTGTATCCATTTTTTTAAAAGAGTAAATCATTTTTTAAAAAATCCATGATAAGTACTTCAAAAAAAGTACATACAGTATATTAAGCCATTGACTTGCCATTTTCCCCATTTGTTTTTAAGGAATTAATTGAAAAGGGAATCAAAAATAAATGTTAAAACCAGCAAATCAATATAAAGGAAGGCAATTTGTTCAAGGCCAGCAAATTGATGTAATTATAGTATGCCTTTAGATTAATAATATAACTAAATATTTCAAGGAAATTTTTTGTACTGCATTTTTTGAAGAGGGTAACAAAATCAGTTGAATGTTAGAATGATTACATAAAATTCAGAATAACACTTGGACGAAGCAATGATATCTTCGGAGGTGGGAGATTTTTACAATATGCACCTTCTAATTTAAGACTCTTAAGAATATTCAATTATCGACAAAATAAGAACACATTTAAATTCATTACAATTTACTGATCTAATTTTTTTGCATGTAGTGGAAACACTATAAATATATATATTTCCATAATAAAATTACTTACTTACTATCAATTGTTCTGTGTTATTTATTGAGATGAAGTTGAGGAGCTAATGTGTTATGATAAAAAAGGCTACGAGACATAAATCACTATGCAATTTACTATTATTAATAATAAAAATGCAAACTTTTCTAAAATCAAATTCACAACTGTATAAATGCTTTTTAACCAACCTTCAAATTTTCTAAACTGCCTGGCGAAGTTTGTAGTAATAAGCCATAGGGCTGAGGTCAGGACTGTAGCCAGAAGGAAAGTATGGGGGGGAGGGGGGCTTAGAATCTTTTCATTGCGTTTTAGGTGCAATTTCAACATAACATAGAAGAAAATATGTACTACATATATGTGAGATTTAATTTTAATAGATTGCATTTTATTTTGATTATAGCCAACACTTCCTCTAATGAAAAACGTTTGGTGTTGGTGAGTTTGTTAGACAAAATGCATGAGGGGTATCTGGGTGGAGAACTTTCTAAAAAAATTTTAGAAAGCAAAAGGATAAATTATGAGATGATATGAACTATTGTATAACATTTTTGAAATCAAGACAAAATGTTGCTGAAATGTTCTATTTCAGGGAAAATTTTAGGCTGGTGTCATTTTTCAAAAGCACTTTATAAATATGTAAATACAAAAAAATATAAAGTATATGAGGATGCGACAGTGTTGTTGTTGAATACAAAAGATGTATTACCGCATACTTTTAACGAAAGAAGAAACCTGATCTTGCAAAAAGTATAATTTTTAGATGAGTTATGGCAAATATTTTCGAGAATGAATTGGTATTGCGTCTTCCACCTTTTAGGTGCCCCCCGTAATTAAATGGTGCACAGAATTGTTATGTAGCGGAGAACACCTAAAGAAATGCTTGCTGTAAGAAAAAAACAATCCCAGACTTATAAGTATGTAAATATTTTTATACATAATCATTTCAAATATTTCAAATAGCAAGAGCTTTAAATCTTTTATGCTTCATTTATTATATAAATTTGTTAATAATTCACCATTATTATTTCAAATTACTATTTTTATAACTGTTAACACTGCATCTAAATGCCAATGCTCTCGCGCATACAAATGAAGGTAAGCAACAGAAATTTAACACTATTTTGTTTCACATGTAAGCTATTCACACTTAATTGCTTTTATTTATAAAAGATATTTTTTACTTTGGGAAGAATTGATTTGTATTGAGACAAAAACTGCATCTCAACAAATAACAGTTGCGAATCTTTTTTTAAAAGAGCAAAACTTAATTGTGACTAATTTTGCAGGCAAAGTAAACATCCTCCTTCATCAAGCAGAAATTAAAAATTAAGCAAAAGCAGAACAAGTAGTTGAACCAGCAAAGGTGCTTTCAAAAGCATATTACCTTTGGTAGTTCAACTGTTTGCTCTGCTTTTAATTTTTGCCTGATGAAGGGTGCTACTTTTGACATATCAGTTGTTTGTCGATTTTTCGTAGGCATAGCTTATGAAAATTCAGTATTATTTGTTTCTCTAAGTTATTTTATTCACAAATCAAAAGTGTGGAAGCTAGAATGATCAATTTTATCATTAACATAAAAAATATACTACCATTCACATATTTATCAATTTATAAGTTAATATTTTAATTCATTTGTTACAAAAACTGGTTGGTTTTTCTGCAATTAAAGTATTTGCGAATGGTGATTAAAAATTAAAGTATCCCAAAACTGGTTATTTTGAGAAAAGAAATGTATTTGTGAAGTTTGCTCCAAAATGAAACATAAAATTTATAAATAATCAAAAATGTATTTTGCAAAAAAAAATAGTATTTGAGAATGAGGATTCAAATTGAAACCTAAAATTTATATATATATATATATATATAATACATAAGGTATAATATTTTTAAATTAAAGTTCTGACCAAATTTTTTTAAAAATTGCTATCAGGATTCAGAATAAAATATTTCAGAACTTAAACATGACCGGAGGATAATTTACCTTTTTTGGTTTGAAGGAATGACACTTAAAATGAAATAATAATTTTGAAAACTGTTTATGTTATACAGATAGGGCTTGTGAAATTTCTGATTCTTAATTTTCTCAGAATCCCATGCTACAAGTCAGCCAATCTTGCTTTGATTTAATAAAGAGTAATTTACTCTCTTCTCATGTATTAATATTATGGAAAATTTTATGTTGTAAAGAAAAAAAACACACTTGCTTGGAACTTTTTAATGTTAAAAAAGATAAAAGTGTACTGTGATGTTGAGTTGAACCAAATTGGGAAAAACACGTAAAAAATGTTTCAAATATCCTGTTGGGTTAAAAAATGGTTTTTGAAAGGGATGCGATAGAAAATTAATATAGTTTTAAACAAATTCAAACTATGAAAAATACATCAAACTTTTAGTTTCAAGAAAATTTAAGTACTGATTGTGATGATTCAGATGAACCCTGTATATCAGTAAAATGACTGGTACATCTTCAAATAATATAAAGTTTCAGAAATAACTATTATTCAGCACATTTACTATAATTTTTAAAACTGTTAGACCTGAAACACCTGGTAACTTTTCATCAGAAATTGTCTGGTTCTTTGATTTATTAATCCAAAAAGAATTATGAACAATTGTATCTTTCAGTTTAGTTTCCATTATCAGCTCTTTATAATTTTAAAACCAAATACAATTCCCTTTTTAAAAAATTAGTTTAAGAAAGATTTTTTTTAAATATTTTTTTTAGAAACAACAAATACAAAATTATTCATTTACTCATTGTAATTAAAAAGGGTATTTTATGTTAGAAGCATGATGTAGTAATGAATTTGATTTTTCTGATTAAATATTTTAGATTTTACAAAACTTAATTAGTTTAATTTTTGATTAAATTTGTTTTGATTATTTAAAATTAAATTATATTATTTATCTGGGTATCTATTTACAGACCATTATATGTATTTTATATGAATAGAGTGAATTAAAAAAAATACCCAGGTAAATACCTATTTTGGGTATTTACCCTTAAAAATAAATACCCAGGTATTTTACATCACTGATTATAGACTTTGTTGGGAATTAATTTTCTTCAGTGAAAAAAACTTGTAATTGTGGCGTTACTTTTGTTTCTTTTTCATCGGTCAAAATCCACTGATCTGCACAAAATTTAATTTTTTCAAGACTTTAATCTTAGTAACACTGAAAAGCATCTACACAGTCTTCCACTACGTGGATTTTACATTCCATCCTAGCAATATAACATTTTATTTTCTAGCTTGAACTTTTTAGAATCGCTGAAGTCGAAGCGTCTGAAAAATAAAATGCGCAAAAAAACAACAACCGCGCAACGAGATTGCATCCTTGCTCCTCATTGGCTCAATTGTGGTTTTCTCAGCGATAGTGATTCTTTATAAGGCATTCTGATTGGTCAGAATAACGGAAATTTTATAACTTTAATTTCTTTGTATTAATTAATTTTCGTCGATCCAATGTTGAACATAGAATTATAATTTTTTTGATTTCATATTCTTTCCTATGGTTAATTTCAAAAGTTTCCCCGCAAACTAATAATATTACTTGAACGATAGTGAGTGTCCTGCGGCCTAGGATGCTTTTTCTAATACTTGCATGCATTTGAGTATCGGTTCTCGCTCGGGATCGGGAATAGCAGTAGCATAAAGAAGCTAGGCCTTGTGCAGGCGTGTTCTTATTTAATAAATTGATAATAACCTAATATAAATTGATCATGTAAAAACAAAATTAAATTTTACGATTCTTATTTTTTATTGATATGCAAAATAAAGATATGAATGAAGGTTGTTCTTTGTTGAGCATACAAATATAGATCTTCTGAAGGGCGTTCTCTTTTTAATAAAATTACAATAAACTAATCCGATTTTATTATGTAAACAGATTTAAATTTCATGCATTTTATCTTATATTGATTTGCGACATGTAACCCTGAATGTCTGTACAGGACTTTGAAATGAAGGTTTTCATTTTAAAAATTTTAATAAAAGATATAAACGGTTCTTTCTTTCAGAACGAATTAAGTTTATTCTTTTGTAGTATGGCTGTGATCAATTTGTTCCTTGGGAAGTATTTTAATGTTTTTATTCGGTTTACTAATGGTATAGAATATTAAAAATGTATTTTAGTACACTTAACATAGATTAATTATTGTTGTTGGCAAATGTACATATAATGAATTAGTATTTTAACATTTGCATTTAATAGAAATTTTAATATGATGCTTACAATTTTACAAGTCATTGTTTTAAAATTCATTAAATGAGAAAATTTTGAAATATATGAAATAAACACTGTGGAATCTTTTTTTAAAAATTGATGAATAAAAATATTTGATTTTTTTCACTTTGTTTCTAATATTAAATCTAAGTTTCGGTGAAAGAAATATAATGACCAGATGTCTTAAAAGAACTACGAAAATTATCTCAAATGCATTACAGAAATACAGTATAGTTTCACCAAAAACATTAGATTAAAATTTAATTAAATGTTGATAAAATTAGCAGATTAAGTAACCAAATTTCAGTACACTTTCATAGGCAATGAAATTTAAAATATTATTTATTATTAAAAGTTAAGTGATCAATTATTTAACTATTCATTTTATTTATTCTAGTAAAACAATAAAACAACCCAAAAGTTAAATATGACTATTTAATGAATTGAAAGGAAGTATTGTGAAATTTGAAAAATTGCTTCTCTTTTCGATTACATGTATTGACTATCCCAAATTTTTCTTTGTATCTTATATGCAGAATGTATTTATTTATATTAATCATAACTCCATCGTGCTAATAAATTTATTCAAAAACTCAAAGTTCTGCTTTTAAAATTATATATAACAGCAGTAAATTAAAATTCAGCTGGAATGTTATTTTTAGTTAAAACAAACTAAAATTGTTTATAAATTTAATGTAGTATTAACAGTTTATTTATTCTAAATTAACATAATGAAATTTTCAATTAATATTCTAAACAAATTGCTTGTTCTTCGAATTTTAAAAGTCATTTATTGAAAAAGTTTACATTTTCCTCTAGAAATTATCTGTCTCAATAAATGGAAAATATAATATCATATCCCGTTTTACTTGCATATCAATTTTCATGAAATGGAACAGTGATTTATTTCCTGAACATGCATAATAACTATATTGCAATAAATGTGCTTCAGTTAACTAAAACACAGATAAAATTAAATATATTTGTTCCAATGTATAAATACAGTTTAGATGTTCTTCTAACCATTTTACAATCACACTTGCATACAACATTAAAAGAAGTTTTATTCATGAATAAAATTGGTTCTTAGTAAATGAAAGAAATCTCCATTAATTGCTCCAAAAAAGAGTGTCGTGTTTAGTTCGTAAATCTCACTTATTTTATATTAACTTCATCAATTATTTTAAATGTTATTTTTGAATGGATGCAATACTAAATATGAATGAAAATGTATCATTGAAATGGAATTTTGAACCAGATAGCACCAATTTATTTAAAATCTTGTATCAAACAATTGAAATTTTAAAAATGTTTTCAACTATTACATTGATAGTTTTTGCCTATAAGCTGTCACCAAGAACTGTTAATGAGAAAGATGTTTGCAGTTATTTTTACAATTATTAGATTGGGTCAAGGTGGGGTAAAATGTGTAGTCAAAATATATGGCTTACAAAAAAAAAACAGATTTTTAATTATATTTGTAGTCTTTTGAGTTGGGATATTATAGTTAGCTGTTCTGACTTCCATTCCTCAACTGAAATTTTTTTCACAGTTTCTTAAAAGTGAGTGTGGTAACACATTAAACTGAAGTGGACAAGTTCATGCCATATGTTATGCATTCTAACTTTCACTGCCAGGACCTTCTTATTATAATGGTATAATATCTTTTTTTGGACATTTCTGCTGCTGCTTCAACTTGCAGTTAAGGCAAAAAAAAATCTCTTTCATTTTTAATCTTATATTTAGAAAATGGGTATATGGTTAGGCTAACCATTCTGCACCTTGTGTAGGATAGATACAGCATTATTTTTTCCTTTAAATAAATTATTCATTTATTATAAATGGAAAATTAATGAAACATAAATATTCCATATCTTAACTATTAAAATAATCTTACACATAAAGGATCAAGAAAACTACTAGTTTTCTCTTATGAAGAGAAGCGCATAATTGTTTAATCTTTAAAACTTATGCAAGATGTGGTTTTCAGACGGGATATAAAGTGTATCGTTGAAACCTAAAAGCAGTTCCACACAAAATAACACTTTCTTTGGCAGATGCCGAAAATTTGCAACCAGATGTTTCTGTTCTCTCTTGTATGCCTTCAAGTTTTCAGAACATGTCCTTGCCTCCATCTCAAGAGTACATATCATAAAGCACAATTTCTTCAACATACAAAGATTTGAAATGAGCAAAAATATCACTAATAGCTTCAAATTTCACAACTGCATACATGAATAATTCAAAGCAGAAATGCAAATTTGTACAGACAAGTGTTGGTGAAATTTTAACAAGTGAAAATGTAATAAAAAGCTAAAAATTGAAAGAGAAAATAGCAATGTAATCTCCTAAAATACAACTATGAGACTAAATCTAACAGTAGGTGCCTGGGTAAAAGTATTGTATTGAGGGGTAAAAGCAAGCCTGAATTCATTGGCAAAATTATAGCTGTTGCAGGAGATACCTATGAAATGAAATATTTGAAAAATTTAAGATGGCCAACTTTTCTAGCTGTAAGTGACGCAAATTATATCAAATATGATTCATATAAAACAAATTTTGAATGAGCCGCAATTTAATAAGAGAGATCATTAATTTTTTGAGGAATAACAGATATACAGAAACATATGTTGGTGGGAAAAAACTGTATTGTATTTTTGCAAAATTTACTTTTTAATTTGTGCCTTTTAAAATAAATTAATAAAAAAACCATTTTTTATATCCGATTTTTATAGTTATTATATCACTGTACTGTAACAAATAATTTATTTTTTAACATTTGCTACTGTATCAGATTTGCATACCCATTTTCACCTGTGTGACGTAAAATGGGTATACTAAAGATATGGTTAAAAACTGTCTCCCAGGAAACATATGCATTCAAATTACTTAATTTTACACTTAATATGTATAATCTATAGAAAAAAGGTTTAAAAAGGAATATTTTGACAATACTTCTTAAGTGAAAAGCTAAAAGTAGTGTATATTCTACCTATTTTAACCCACTTGACCCTATCCATGATACGAATTTTTTGTAAAAAAGAAGCATGCCCAATGATTCTATTGTTGTTACAAACAGTAACATTGAATTTTAGGATAGTTGAATAGCTTGAATTCCCATGAACACAGGAATTAAATACATTATTTAAATTACATTTCGCCTATAATCGTTCGAAGATTCAAGTTTATAAAATATTAGTTTATGCAGGAACCCCTATTAGTTATCTTCTCGCAAAGAGATAATTAAATTCACCTCACTTAAATGCTGATATCTTTCCGAATTTTACCAGGATTCAACTTAAATTTTTATGTAAGTTTCTCTATATATCTGCCTTTGAAGTTATAAAAGAAAAAGTTTGCTACGTCTCGCATATGCGCAGTAAAAATTATTTAGCACAAATACTCATATTTCCCCTAATATTGAACGTATTTACCTCAAATTTTAATGCAATACTTCTATAACGTATTGTCGAGTGTTCTGTAAATTTCGTAAAAATTGAATGAAAACTTTGCATGTTATAAGGAAAAATCATGCATGAAAATTTGGGATCGTTTAAAGAAACCTAATATATTTGAAATATCCATACCATTTTTACGAATTGCATGTAAGCAAATGAACATATTAAACATAACCATTGATAAAATTGGCAGATCATTATCAGCTTTCTGTGAAACGGGGAGAGCCGAAATCTCTTTTCGTCTTCATCCATTTCTGGTTGTTAACCTAAATGCCCTCGTGACTGAATCTTCAGTGTAAAACGTATACGTTACACGATTCTCCATAACTGATTTCGATTCATAGTATTGGTATTAATTGTAGATTTATCGCAATTTACGAAACGGTCGTAAATTTAGCACACCAGTATATAAGTCATCAACATCCCTAGATATTAAATCACCATTAGAAACTTGTAGGGAAATACCAAAATCTTCACAAGATTCTTTTAAGTCATCTTCGGACATATTCTGAAATTCATTTAGAAATTTAATTCAATTAGAATTAATGTGCTACATTAATTTAAGGAGTCAAACTTTTCTGAATGGAATTCTAAGCAGAATCCACAATTGTTAAGTAAAATTCAACTTTAAATAATAATTTTGGGTCTTCGGTCTTCTTTATCAGTGCATTCATGATCGAAAAGATGAAATTTCTGTGCCTTTCAAAGAGAAATTCTATATTAATATTAATATAAGAGAAATTGTATATTACATTGCGAGTGAAACGAATCGTTTCGCTTATGACTTCATCGAAAATAATGAATTAACACCCAGTTCAAGGTCAAAAAATTGGAAGGACACTGATTCCAGTGAAATACGAGTGTTTCTTGCGATATTGATACTCCAAGGAATCATCTAGAAGCCAGTACGAAAGTGGTATTGTTCGCAAAATTAAAATTTTCAAATGTTGTAATAATCATTTTTGTGGGATAATACTTTCTGAAGTTATCGGGAGGAAATGTTCGCATTTATCTTAATTTTTAATAAATTGAAACTCTAATGAAAAAAATTGAAAAATTTCTCAGAAGTGCACATTTCCACCCACTAATTTATGTTTGTGCCACATTTGGTAGCTGTAGGGTCATAATGAACCATGCAGAGTGCCAACAGATAGACACAGTGCTTTTATTAGTTGTAGAGATTAACCTTGTTATAGCATTGTGAAAAGCGGAGGCGGATTATTATATAGGCAAAGTAGGCAGCTGTTTATGGGTTACCCAACTTTGGTAGGTTTCGAAGCCTCGATATGTTTCGTTATACTTTCAGAGTAATTTAAAATTTAGTGCTTTAATTTAATTTACAAAAAAACCGTGCATTCGAACATATTCAAAGTAAAAGCAAGTATTGTTTAAATTTGAAACATTATTTTAATATATTTCGAATTAATTACTTTTTGCAAGGTTTATATTTTGTCATTTTATAATGCTAAAAATATGCTGTTTTCTAATTTAAGAAAAAATATGCCAGACTAAAATCAGTATAATGATAATAAAATCGAAAATTAGAATTGAGCTTTGAAAATTAACGTTCAAAGAAAGCAATTTTTAAATCATAACTTTAAGATTGGCAAAAAAATACGAGTGAATCATTTTATGAAACAATAAAATTGGTTAGAATTTTATTAACACAATAACAATCATTGTTACATATTGTGTTTAAAATTCATTAAATTTTTCTAAAAAGTCGCATGACAATAAAATTCGTATTACCGAAAGGCGTATTTTGAATTGTAAAAGTTGTGAAAATGTTTTTTGTGCAATATTATGATCCGACGTTATTGTGGAAAAATTAATATTTCTCTTAATTTTAGTTAATTAAAAAATGGATTAAAATGTTGAAAAGCCCTCGCTCAGTGAGCACCTAATGAGTAACGTTTCCCGACCGTAGCTCTAGCCCAAAGGTCGTACATCTCGCAGTTTATAGAAAGTGTGCCAGCCTGAAAACATTGTCGTGTTTGAAAACAAACACAGGACTAAAATAAAGGTAGAGCAATGAAAATGAATAGCATTTTATTACAACAAAACAAAGAATGCTCAAATTATCATTAAGAACTAATTTTTAGAATTTCTTTAAAACTGATAGAACATAAAAGTAATGAAATTGGAATCATTAAGAAGATCTAATTGAGATCTAAATATGAAAAATCTAAAAAAATTGAAGATAATTTTTACATCGTAAATCTTAAGAAAAGAAAAGACTGTGTCTTTTAATTAAAGAATGAAAATAGTGTTATTTTCCCTATATTTATCTGCAAATATTATTGGAAAATAATATTTAAAAATATTTTTAAAAGTTTGTTGAAATAAAAAATTACACAATCACAATAAACATTCAACAGATGAACAAATGTGAAAAAAGCAATGAAAAAAATGCAGAGTTCTAATAGGGCGAAAAAATATATATAAAGCAAAGGTGAGGGTATGAATAAATGATATAAAACACAAACGCAACGAGTGCTCAATTAATGCTGCAATTCTAGGAGTGTTGTGGAAAAATATGAATGTCAAATTTAAATGGAGATTATATCTGCTAGTGGATGGTGGTTAAATATAGATGTTAAAATGTTGTAAAAATTATTTTTTGTAAGATAACATTTTCAGAAGTTATCGCAGATAAAAAGCCAAAATTTCGTTTCATTTATAACTAATTACCAAGTTTTTTTAAAACAATATCGCTTTGAGGTAAACCTTAAAAAGTATGTTAATGCTGCTCTGTAGAGCGCCTACAAGCACGCAACACATATATTTTGAATGAACACAACATGGTTCATTCAAAATTTGTTTTATATGAATCACATTTGAAATAATTTGTGACATTTACAGCTAGAAAAGTTGCCCACCTTAAATTTTTCAAATATTTCATTTCATAGGTATCGCCTTCAACAGCCATAATTTTGCCAATGAATTCAGGCTTGCTTTTCTCCCTCAATACCATGCTTTTACCCAGGCACCTACTGTTAGATTTAGTCTCACAGTTGTATTTTAGGAAATTATATTGCTATTTTCTTTTTCGATGTTTAGCCTTTTATTGCATCTTCACTTGTTAAAATTTCAACAACACTTGTCTGCACACATTGGCATTTTTGCTTTCAATTCTTTATGTATGCAGCAGTGAAATTTGAAGCTTTTAGTGATATTTTTGCTCATTTCAAATCTTTGTATGTTGAAGAAATTGTGCTTTGTGATCTATACTCTAGGGATGAAGGCAAAGACATGTTCTGAAAACTTGAAGGCATACAAGAGAGAACAGAAAGCTCTTGTTGCAAACTTTCGGCATCTGCCAAAGAAAGTGCTATTTTGTGTGGAACTGCTTTTAGGTTTTAACTATACACTTTATAACCCGTCTGTAAACAACATCTTGCATAAGTCTTAAAGATTAAACAATTATGAGCTCCTCTTCACGAAAGATAATTTTTCTGATCCTTTATATGCAGGATTTTTTTAAAATAGTTACGATATGTAATATTTATGTTTCATTAATTTTCAATTTATAATAAATGAATAATTTATTTAAAGAAAAAAATAATGCTGTATGTATCCTACACAAGGTGCAGAATGGTTAGCCTAACCGTATACCCATTTTCTAAATATAAGATTAAAAATGAAAGAGATTTTTTTTGCCTTAACAGCAAGTTGAAGCAGCAGCAGAAATGTCCAAAAAAGGATATTATACCATTATAATAAAAAGGTCCTGGCAGTGAAAGTTAGAATGCATAACATATGGCATAAACTTGTCCACTTCAGTTTAATGTGTTACCACACTCACTTTTAAGAAACTGTGAAAAAAATATCAGTTGAGGAATGGAAGTCAGAACAGCTAACTATAATATCCCAACTCAAAAGACTATAAATATAATTAAAAATCTGGTTTTTTTTGTAAGCCATATATTTTGACTACCCATTTTACCCCACCTTGACCCAATCTAATAATTGTAAAAATAACTGCAAAAATCTTTCTCATTAACAGTTCTTGGTGACAGCTTATAGGCAAAAACTATCAATGTAATAGTTGAAAACTTTTTTAAAATTTCAATTGTTTGATATAAGATTTTAAATAAATTGGTGCTATCTGGTTCAAAATTCCATTTCAATGATACATTTTCATTCATATTTAGTATTGCATCCATTCAAAAATAACATTTAAAATAATTGATGAAGTTAATATAAAATAAGTGAGAATTACAAACTAAACACGACACTCTTTTTTGGAGCAATTAATGGATATTTCTTTCATTTACTAAGAACCAATTTTATTCATGAATAAAACTTCTTTTAATGTTGTATGCAAGTGTGATTGTGAAATGGTTATAAGAACATTTAAACTGTATTTATACATTGGAACAAATATATTTAATTTTATCTGTGTTTTAGTTAACTGAAGCACATTTATTGGAATATAGTAATTATGCATGTTCAGGAAATAAATCACTGTTCCGTTTCTTGAAAAAGTGCTATGCAACTAAAACGGGATATGATATTATATTTTCCATTTATTGAGACGGATAATTTCTAGAGGAAAATGTAAACTTTTTCAATAAGTGACTTTTAAATATGGAAGAACAAGCAATTTGTTTAGAATATTGATTGAAAATATCATCATGTTAATTTAGAATAAGCAAACTGTGAGTACTACATTAAATTCATAAACAGTTTTAGTTTGTTTTAACTAAAAATAACATTCCAGCTGAATTTTAAGTTACTGCTGTTATATATAATTATAAAAGTAGAACTTTGAATTTTTGAATAAATTTACTATCACGATGGAGTTATGAGTAATATAAATAAATACATTCTGCATATAAGAAACAAAGAAAAATTTGGGATAGTCAACTCATGTAATCGAAAAGAGAAGCATTTTTTCAAAATTCACAATACTTCCTTTCAATTCATTAAATAGTAATATTTAACTTTTGGGTTTTATTTATTGTTTTCCTAGAATAAATGAAATGAATAGTTAAATAACTGATCACTTAACTTTTAATAATAAATAATATTTTAAATTTCATTGCCTATGAAAGTGTACTGAAATTTGGTTACTTAATCTGGTAATTTTATGAATATTTATTAAAATTTTAATCTAATTTTTTTGGTGAAACTATAATGTTTTTATGTAATGCATTTGACATAATTTTCGTAGTTCTTTTAAGATATCTGGTCATTATATTTCTTTCACCATCACTCAGATTTAATATTAAAAACAAAGTGAAACATGGATAAAAAAATCAATTAATTTTATTCATCAATTTTTTAAAAAAGATTCCACAGTGTTTATTTTATATATTTCAACATTTTCTCATTTAATGAATTTTAAAACAATGACTTGTAAAATTGTAAGCATCATATTAAAATTTCTATTAAATGCAAATGTTAAAATACTAATTCATTATATGTACATTTGCCAACAACAATAATTAATCTATGTTAAGTGTACTAAAATACATTTTTAATATTCTATACCATTAGTAAACCGAATAAAAACATTAAAATACTTCCCAAGGAACAAATTGATCACAGCCATACTACAAAAGAATAAACTTAATTCGTTCTGAAAGAAAGAACCGTTTATATCTTTTATTAAAATTTTTAAAATGAAAACCTTCATTTCAAAGTCCTGTACAGACATTCAGGGTTACATGTCGCAAATCAATATAAGATAAAATGCATGAAATTTAAATCTGTTTACATAATAAAATCGGATTGGTTTATTGTAATTTTATTAAAAAGAGAACGCCCTGCAAAAGATCTATTTTTTCACGCTCAACAAAGCATACTTTCATTCATATAATTATTTTGCATACCAATAAAAAATAAGAATCGTAAAATTTAATTTTGTGTTTATATGATCAATTTATATTAGGTTATTATCAATTTATATTAGGTTATTATCAATTTATTAAATAAGAACATGCCTGCATAAGCCTAGCTTCTTTATGCTACTGCTATTCCCGATCCCGAGAGAGAACCGATACTCAAATGCATGCAAGCATTATAAAAATGCATACCATTCTTGGCGAATAAACGAATCCTCCATCTGTTGGCGGAAACGTTTTTCTCGAAGGCAACCATACAGCAAGCTGTCTTTCTATCAAGCCGGAATAAATCTGTCCTCCGGATTGGTTATTCCCCCCCCATCACTTCTAATGCTTTTCCCCATTCTACCATTCCGGAACAAGATGCGTCCATGTAAAAAAACTTTAATTAGTTATTAATAAAGCGAAATTTTGGCGTTTTTCTGTTATAGCTTCGGAAAATATATAGTACAAAAATAATTTTTACAACATTTTTAAATCTATATAAATATATATATATACTCTAGTATCCACTAGAAAATATACTCTCCATTTAAATTTGACATTGATATTTTTCCACAACACTCCTAGAACTGCAGCATTAATTGCGCAGTCGTTGAGTTTGTGTTTTATATTATTTATTCCTCTTCTCAACTTTGTTTATACACATATTTTCTCCTTATTAGAACTTTCGGCATTTTTCCATTGCTTTTCATATTTGCTCATTTCTTAAATGTTTATTTTGATTGAGCAATTTTTTTATTTCAACAAATTTTTAAAAATATTTTAAAATATGATTTCCCAACAATATTTTCAAGTACATATAGGGAAAATCATACCAATTTCATTGTTTAATGAAAAGTCGCTTTCTTTTCCTTTCTTAAAACTCGAGATTTGATGAATTTTTCTATGAGACAATGAACACGAGTAAACCTAGAAATTTGTAGAAAGTGGTTGAAGTGTCGTTACTACTGATCTATAGGCAAGCGACTGTTGGAAAGGGATTTAGTATCAGCAAGAAAGTAGAAGTTGAGAATATGAAGGAGCTTTCGTATGTTTCTCAAAGACTTATACATCATTCATCAATTCATCAAGTGACAGTATACATACTATTAAAATAACAAACATAATGCGCACCTATGTGTCTAATGATAGACAAAAATATATTAAATGCTTAAAGGATCACAAACTGTCATCCGAGAACAAGAAAAGAAAAAGCCTAACTTCTGATGAAATACAAGAACTGTAAAACAAAAAAAGATGCTTCGAAAAAGATATCAAGGCTTTGATAAGGTCTGTAGATGAATTTTCAGAAAAAGCTGAGGAAAATAATGATGTGACTTCATTCGCAAATCCAATAGTTTAAGAAGATCTGCTAAAGCAAAAGAAGAGAAATTACTTGAAATCACTAATGCAATAGAAGATTTAGAAAAGAAATATGTGAAATGACTTTAATGACCTAAATGACTTTACTTTATTTTACCAAACTTTATTCATATTTTGACTTTTAACCATTCATGCTGTCAGTAATTTGTGTTAAGCGTGCTCGCGTTAACGGGGTTCAACTGTATTGAGAAATATGTAACTTTATTTAAAAATGCTTTTTCATTTTTAAATTAAAATGATATTTAAAAATTCTCTAACAATAAAGTGAATGTTGAATTCAAATTATGCTTTACAGTTCTTTAAATGAAGTAATAAAAATACTTTTAAATAGACAGGAAATGTGACGTTTTCTTATGTATTGAATGAAGCTTATTCTATAGCCATCATTGTAACTTGCTGTGTGCTGCATTATGTGTATGTTTTGACATTCCTTGAAAAGTCCTTGACTTTTTTTGTTCTTAAGTGTACGAACCATGCATTAGTCTTATAAATTATATGAATATCAATTTTCCCATGTTGTGTGAAAAGTGTACTGATCTTTGTAAAAAAATCTTTGTAGAGACTTTCTGTATAGATGCATTTAAAGATAATTTAAGATAGATAATAAAGAGATTTAAAGATAATTTCATATCTTACATTATATCCACACTGTGTTTGCAAGGAACTTTATTTAGAAATCTTTATAGATGGATTCTGTACAGACTTTTCTTAAGGACTGTTTAGCAAACCAGACAGATGCTTTGTATGAAAGTGTCTTAAGAACTGTCATTGAAGCAGGAGTTGAGAGTTTTGAAGACATGAAGTATTTGGATCCTGAAAAAGATTTTCTGGGGATTTTGAAGTCGATCCAGGCCAGAAAATTAAAAGCTAAGATCGATTAGACTTTTTCTTCAGGTAAGATAATTTTTTTATCTCTTTGCTGAAATTAAAATAGTTTTGTCACTCTTTAGTTTATATGAGAGGCAGAAATGGCCTTTTCTGGTAAATTAATATAATGATTTTATTCATAAACTTGTTTTCTAAACCTTTTTAAAATGTTCATGTTAGAGATCATTCTTTTTGTTTGTGTCAGGAAATTCCAGTGATTTTTTTAGTACCAGGATTTATTTCCTCCCCCCCTCCCTTCCAATTGAGTTGTTTTGGGAAAATTTTTTTATAACACATAGGTGAATGTTAATTTAGAACTCAGTCTGCATTTATTCTGGAATGTGTTGTAGTATTATACACCTTATTTACATCGCATGAAGTATAGGTTTTGTATGGGATAAAATCATCAATAATGACTTCAATTTATCCCCAATAAGAAGGAAATAAGAAGAACTATACAAGTTTCTTTGTCTATTTTTCCCACCCCTAACCCTTTTTATTTTTTCAATAAGGATATTTATATTTGCAGAGATTACTACTACCAAGCCTGAAGAGAGCAACAGACCCCTACTTGAATCGCCCCTATTGG
>BGPR01017580.1:2265-32295 GCA_013235015.1 Araneus ventricosus | reverse complement strand
CTGTACTTCGTTCAGTTACTGTTAGGACTGTCCGGAATGGATGGCATTTAACAAAGTTTTTGCAGGATGTGAATTAATGAATGAATTTAAAATTTTGGAATGCTTCTTTTTGGTTAATTTGAAAATATTGGTTAATTATTGGATTAGTGTAGCCAAAACTTTGGCGCAGTGGCCAAAAGTGGAGCATCTAAACTAATATTAGAAATGATCAAGTTTATAACCGTTATCGAGATCTCAAATGAATGCAATTTGAAAAAAAATAACAGGTACTAAACGAAATATAATTTTTAATTATTTATATACTCAATTACAGACGACACATTGCATATAAATCTTAGACAATTTAAATTGTAACAAATATAAGCGAAGTAAATGTGAATAATTACTGAAAAATTATAAAATTTTTACTTCTGCATATAATATTCATAAATTTATCAATAAAACAGATTAAGAGCAAATTAAATCAAAACAATTAATTAAAATTATATCTAATTAATGTACAAAATTAATAATAAACAATAATTTATAATAAATTTATCAATAAAACATATTAAGAGCAAATTAAATCAATACAATTATTTAAAATTATATCTAATCAATGTACTCAAAATAATACACAATAATAACATCAATATGAAGCATAATCGCACAAAATTGCTCCAAATGGTAACAATTATGTCGCATACAAGAGAAAAATAGGTAACTATTATAATTTTTTATAATTTTTGAATTTTCTACATTTTAAATTTCTTATAGATATAAGAGAACTAAGAAATTGTTGCGGCTTTAAATTTGAACTTAATACAGCAATCTCTCAGTAATCCGACCTGGTAGACCTGGCGACTACCGGATAAACGGAAGCGCCGAATTTGCAGAAGTTCGATCAAAAAACGCATTTAAATAGCAAAACCTATATGTATATTGCTCAAAATATACCTGAGTACACAAATATCTACAGTAGAACCTATGGAATCCGAACGAATTAAGGCTGACCTCTGTTGGGATTCCGAAAAATTTGATAACATACTCTTGTGACAATGACATTTCGTCTCGCCCTTCTGCCGGTGGATGGCGCTGCAAAGACCTTTGACTTTCCGGAGAAGAACGAGAGACAGTGTGACTTGAGCCTTCGTGCGAGAAGGTTAGCTGTTTTTCCTCTCACGGGACGAACAAATCTCGCCATGCTTAGCGAGTTGTATATATGTAATGTAATATTAGTTAACCCAGAATAATTCTATGTGGAAGATGTGTGAAGAAATAAATTTCATTTAATACAACTTTGCCCAACGTTATTTTAACCGTCATTTTCACTTCCTGTGAGCTAGCCGGATAACGTCGGCTAAACTCTTGTTATACCAAATGCAGTAGAGCAGTGGTTCCCAACCTTTTTGGTTATGCGGATCACCTGTTGAGTAAAAAAAACATTTTGTGGCCCACTAACTAAATATAAACGTGGTCCAATAGCTGATTTCTAAACCGTTAGAAATATACATATAGTTGCAATTGGAAAAATGCTTTAAATGAAGGGAAGAATTATAATATATGCTTTCTGAGTGAATAAATATATTCCTGAAAAAGTTACGAAATCTAACTTTTTATGCAGCAGTCCCCCGGTCCTATCAATCAAATTTAGTAACATATTTTTGACACTCTAACATTTTTTAAACAAAAATAATTTATTAACCATTAGTGATATACATATAGTTCCAATTGGAAAAATATCTTAAATTAAAATTAGATTTTATGTTTTTGAGTCGAAATATATTTCTGAAAAAGTTACGAATTCCAATTTTTTTATGGTCCCCCGGTCCTATCAGTAATATTTAGTAAAATATTCTTCACGCACTCACATTTTTTAAACAAAAAAGTCCCACTCTTTTGCGACTAAAACTGACCGAGTTATGGAGCTTTGAATATCGCTGACTTACACCACCTTACACCATTTCAATAGCCATCTTTCAGACGATTCGCCAATCAATGCGCAGCACTTGTTTGACGAGGAGGCACAAATCATGAAATTCAAAGCTCCATAACTCAGTCAGTTTTAGTCGCTGAAGGTTCGAACTTCTTTTGGTTAAAATGTTAGAGTGTCAGGAATATTTTACTAAAGATGACTGATAGGATCGGGGAACCGTATAAAAAATTAGAATTCGTAACAATTTCAGAAATATACTTAGTGACTCAAAAAACATATAATTCTTCCCTTCATTTAAAGCATTTTTCCAATTGGAACTATATGTCTATCTCTAGCGGTTTAGAAATTAGCTATTGGACCACGATAAGTGTGGACAGCCTGTATATTAGATGCTCTTATATGCCAGTAATTAGTGAAGCTTACTGTGAAAGAAATAAAAATATATTGATTTATAAAGCACTAGCAGCACGCGCACGCCGTTGCCCGTGAAATCAGGACTTCAAACAAAATGGGAAAAAAGCATGCCCACAGTGTCACGAAAAAGTTTTGAAATCAAAACAAAAGTTACACATCGGAATGTAGAAATGCATGCTGGGAATGAAATCATTATGACGTCACCTGCCGCGAGGAAGGTCACTGGTCCGGAGAAATTCTCGCTGTTAAATCTCACTAGCAAAAAAACTGTTCGAACTGATCAGGGAAAAATTAATTCAAAAAAAACGAAAAAAGATATTAACCGTTCTTGTTTTAAATCCGACAGAAACGTTCCAGTTATAAGCTGAAAAAAAATGTAAATTGTAAAGATGTTAGGACGTCAGATGCGATAATTTTAAGAAATCTTTATTAAAAATTACCATAAAAGAGACCATTTTCAAAAATTTCTCAAAATTCAGTAAATTATGTTAGACGTACGAAACAAACTTCATTAGAATGGAAATCGTTTGTTCTTCCCGATGGTGTAACTGTTTTTTTCGTACAATTATTTGAAGCCATGCTATTGAGAAATGAGTGCGAAAAATCACCCAAAACTACAATAAACATTAAATAACAAAATTTCTAGATTAAATTTTAACATTCCGACTTCGATGTGCATTCAGTCACCATTACGACTACCTGTGTGCTAAATTTCATGGCTGTAAGTGCGATAGATTCGACTGGATATCGCAGATACACACAAACATTGCCTTTTATAAGTATAGATAGAAGAAACAAGTGAAGACTCTTGAAGCTCCCCTGACTTCGACTCTCGACTAGCATCTCGCTGTCCATTAATACGCTTACCGAGGCCCACAAGTCGGCCGCTGCCCATGGGTTGGGAACCACTGCAATAGAGTATTGATTTTGGGTACTCTGTGAAAGGTTTAGTTCCTTACATCAACAAGAAGGTAACCGATTTTATTTCTACTCATTAAAGTGTTGTATTCATTCTTAAATACCAATTCAAATGTTTCATTTAAGTTGGAAATAAAGCTTTGTTTCCTGATTCGCGATTCTTATTTTTCCTTCATTTCTTTAATAAAAAAATTTCAGAAAATTATAAAGAGAGATGTTTGGATTATTGCTGTTCGGATTACCGAGGTTCCAATGTATATGTTACCGGCAAAGTTTGAAATCCGGCATTCTATAGAATGCCTAGGCATTGTATATAATGCATAAAACTAGCCGGCAATGTATGAAACGATTTATATATCACACATTTCCTAGGCATTCTATAGAATGCCTAAAACTAGCCGGCAATGTATGAAACGATTTATATTTCACACATTTCCTAGGCATTCTATAGAATGCCAAATGACAAACCGGAAAAGTGTGAAATAAACCGCCGATTTGATAATATAAGAAATAAAGTTAAGTGCAATTCAAAATTAAATTATTTGCTCCCTTGATGTAATAAGTAGATTCACAATTTATTTTGTTTTCTTTAATAAGAAAGGCATCAATTTTGATATGAAAACTATCATTTTGCTTTACGAATTTTGAATAAAAGATTTTTTAATGGTACTCTTTTATTATTTTTTCTAAATAACATTTGTATTTTTGAGGAATGCACGCCTTTTAAATAATAGCCTTATTATGAACTTTTTATCATACTTTGCCTAAATAGCATCTGTCATTCTATAGAATGCCTAGGTATTATATACAAGGCCTAGGAAAAGTATATAATAAATCCCATATTTTATACTTTGCCTAAAAACGCCCGGCATTCTATACAATGCCTAGGTATTCTATAGAATGCCGGCTTTTCACACATTGCCGGTAACATATATAATAAATATTACAAAATATTAAAAATCCTATTGTTTAAGTGGCGCGAAGGTCATTGAATTCCGCATGTAGTAACTTGCTTTCCCTATACCGCTCACAAAGGCCGGACTGTAAGAGGGGCCGGATTAGCGAAGTGCCGGATTACTGAGAGTCTACTGTAGTAACAAAAAAGTATTGCGTATATAGATGCATTATGATAGTTTAAACACAGTGATACATTACAGAAAAACAAATAAGAAAATATAATGAATCAGTGGCGAATCCAGGATTTGGGTCGAGGGGAAAGGGGGGGGGGGGGAGGTCATAAAAATTTTGTATCGTCGTGACAAATTTCTAAAGCCGCGTGGCTCATGTAAACCAAAACAATTTAACTTTATACACTTGACTCTCCTGACAAATAAAAATCATAAAGAACTTTACAGCACTTACAATAATTTAATAAAAACAGAATGAAATAATTAGCCAAACGGTGTTTCAGACCGAGTCAACGTACGAGTACTGTTCATCAACGGAATTCCGAAACTACCACTTTTGGACGACTTTACACCGGAAAGGGGTGTCAGGCAATGAGTCATACGAGCGCATTTCCGGAGTTCTTTGTTAGATCACGCTCAGTAAACATCACCCTTCCATTCTTCACTTCCCCCTATTTTGATGAAAATAACTCCGCCCGGCGCATGCGCAAAAGCGCGGAGGGTTTCCGAATCCGTTGCTAAACAATACGAGTGGAATGACTACAAAAGTGGGGATATTTTCGAGTCTGTCAAGCCAGGAAGAAATGCTGTCACCTCTTTTATTTATTTATTCATTTATTTTTTGAAAAAAAGGGGAGATTAAGAATTAACAGTTATAGTGATTTTTAATAAAATCAAAATTCCTGGCTTAGCTCTGGGGGGGGCTGCAGCCCAATCGACTCCCCCCCCCGGATTCGCCACTGTAATGAATTAATATATTGTTTCGTTTATAGCAATTTCACAAATGGAAAAATCACTTTTAAAATCTTGAGAAAAGTGACTTAATTTTAACAAGAAATGTAAAAGCATCAACATTTAAGCAAAATACTTGGGAATAATTCATATATTTGTATTAAATATGATTAAAAAAGAAGTAAATTAATATACAATGCTTACATAAGAATAAGCCTATATTATAGTAAAATGGTTTTAAACAACATATAACAGCATAATATGTACTCCACACAGCATTGTTTTCTGCATTTCCTCTTTATATAAATGAAATAAAGCAATACAAGAAAAATAATTATTAAAAATATATTTGAACTTAATTTTTAAATTTATTAATTAAAGACAATTTTTTATCAAAATATTTCGACTGAAATCTTTTCAGGTCATAATGTAGAAATGTTATAGGGTAGATGCTCTAGTTTTGGCCACATTGGATCTGTTTTTCCAATAATTAACCAGTAATTTCAAATTAACTAATAAGAAGCATTCGAATACTTTAAACAATCCTTATTTTACTATTTTCAATCTGATTGGTTCATTTTTCTCATACATGTGACTTGAAAAAAAATTAAATGCATGATCATGTATTGTATGCTCACAACTGTTAAGGTTTTTGTTAAGGAACAAGTATTTGCAGTTTTTTCTCATGAAGCTCCCAGAATTAAATGATTAATTTAAAACAGATTATCTTTAGATTTTATGATGTAAGCTTTCTTTTTATTCTGGTTTCATATCAAAATTAATTATTTTTAAGATTAAATCGGTGGTGGCCAAAACTGGTACTTAAATTTACTATATGTGCCAGTTTTGGCCATGCAGGTGGCCAAAAGTGGAACACTATATATTCCAGTTTTGGCCACATAACTTCATTATTGTGTGTTTAGCCATTATATAAATTTAAGAATATCTGGATGAAATAAAATTAAATAATTCAGTTTTGTTTCTAAAATAAAAGTAACTGATTTAGTTTTCTTTGTTTTCATTTTAGATAGTAATGGTTCCATTTAAAAATAAGAAGGCAGGTAGCATTTCCATAAAAAGATTTTGCTACTCACCATCTAAAGTTGGTAATGCAGTTAAAGCCATTCAAAATGGAATGTCAAAAACATCTCCATTTTGAATATTTAACTCATATTTATGTTAGAAAATTTCAACTTGAGGAACCTGAATCGAGTGATGAGGAATATTCTTTTATATGCATGGATTGCTCTAATTTTAAAAATGATTCTGATGAATTTGATTAATGTTGCAATTAAAAAATATAAAAATACATATCTGTGGATATTTTTAATGAGTAAAATAATGCAAATTCTTGATTTGTAAGATTTTTAAAAAATTATACGCTTTTACAATGTAAGTTTATTCCTCTCCCCATTACTTGTTTCATATTTTATCAAAAAAAATTATGTGAGTATATATAATTTGTATTTTATCAACCAAATTAAATTGTTTTCTGCATTCCTGTTTCTATTTTTTAAAACTGAAATCTGCAGCTTATATCATCTTAGGTAAATTTTATTACATATCTTTATAAATTCATCAAAAGAATCACTTTTTTTAAAAAAACAGAAAATAATGTACTAAAATATATATTGCATAAAAATGATTTATTTTTACTTAAAATTCATTAAAATGTCTGTTAAAAATATAATATTAGTGTGGCCAAAACTGGTGCATAGAGGTGGGCAAAACTGGTGCAAATTGGGTTAATTTATTTAAAAATTCATAACTCTAAATCTAAAATATTCTTCAGAAAAATTTTATAACTAGCAGACAGCCAATAAAATTTGCTAGAGAATAGTATAAGTATGATTTAATATGCTTTAAATATTCATCTACTGCGAAATTTCCATTTCAAATTTTCTCTTAAGGTGGCCAAAACTGGAGCATCTACCGTATAATCTTTTTATTTGTGAGTTGATTTTTATGTTAGGCGAATTTATTTCCAACTAAGAAGAAATTGAATTCATATCAATATGAATCAGTATGCAATTAGTATTTTCTGAACTGCATGTAAGGGATTGACAATATAAAAATGCTTAAGCTTAAGATGGTAGGTTTGCAAAGGATAATTAAGATGTGAAATTAAATTAACCCCATGAAACATTACATACAACTAGTCGATAGCTTCGTTCGGTACTTTCCCGTTATAACCACACCACTTCCCTTATCCTTACTTACAATATGCCAAATTGGCGTACTGAAAGTAAGTATTCTATATGTAGTCTAGGATTCCAACAAAGGCGTGCGGAAAGAAGTAAGCCAAAATGCGCCGATTTGGCGTAGAAAATGCGGTGTGCTTAACACGGGAAAGTCCCAAAAATTAAAATAAAATGACGAATTCAAACAGAAATTCTTAAAACATTATAAACAGCAGATAATAGTTAATAGAAAAACAATTAGCAATAACATGCTGTTCATTTTTCTTTCTTAAATAATTTGAAAATATAAACACAAAATTATTTGTAACATGCTTAGAACTCGTGACAGACGATAGGTATCACAAAAGAATAAATATTAAAGCAGTTTGAATAGGTTGAATAATAGCAGGATAGATTAGGAATAATTCTCCACAATTATTGTTAACTCACCGTCAGTTTTCTTTTGTATTTCAGCAGGAGTGGCGTTAGAGTGGCCTGACGGGGGACAAGACCAGATGTACGAGGGGCACACATGAAATTGGTCTCAAAATTTCGCCATATAAACTAGAAAAAATTTTCTCCACCGGGGTACAAAAACTTTTCCCGACGGGGAGAAGAGCATCCCCGACAGGGGGCCTTGGCCTAGCCGGTCCCCCCACTGGCGCCACCCCTGTATTTCAGGAGCATAGTCTTAAGAGCTAACTGACAATTAATTTCTGTTAATTTTTCCCATTCTTCTGAACCAAAAACCTGTTCCTCGTGCTTCAGGATGAAATCTTGCACAGCCTCCTTAAGATCCGAGTCGCTGTGTGTGTCAGCCATAAGGAGGAGTTCACTAGCAGATGCAGTGCTAACATTGTCCACCAAAAAGGATGAGCAGATCACTTTCAGTTTTTCGATTTGATATTTGTCTCCCGCGTAGTACAGTTTAGTGGCAGATTCCCAGCAGAGCTTTTCGAGTTTATCCGTGTATAAGAAGAGAAGAAGTTGCTGCACAGTGTCGTCTTCTAAGTCACCGATTGGAATAGAATTACTATTTTTCTCTCTCATGTCGCTGGTTAGCATGGTTTTAAAGACAGGGGATCTAGCACAGAGCCAAATCTTGTGAGCAGGGAATGATTTTGCTTTTGTTTCGAGCTCCACATCAGTGAGCAGTTGGTTGTTATAAATCGCTTTTAAGTCATCCAGTGCACTAGGACACGCAGAGAGCTTCTGTGCAGCATTGTATATACCTTTACTCTGAACATCATTACTGATCTCACTGAAGGCCACAAACGGTTTTTCATACAGCGTTCTTTCAATTTTCGCATATTCCACTCCAGTGGAAAAAACACATTCGCATGACAAAGTCAAATTATCCTCTGGCAAGAAGTCACTTTTCCCGTTCAGTATTGCTTGCCTTGTCAGAGACAGAGGCAGATTTTGAATGTCCTTTCTTGCAGCATCAAGTCGACAGTCGGTTTCACCGCATACGATTTTTTCCCCAGATCTGTCCAGTAAAGAAATTTCATATTTGGCGAGGATTTGATTCCTGGCAGATGGTGTGATTTCCACCATGACCTTTCCCTCACTCGAATCATCAATAAAATACAGACTGCTTGTTAGAGCACAGTGCTTCTTTGAAGGAGATCTAATTTGAATAGTCTTCTTCTCATTTGGTTCCAGCTTACTGAAACTTTCGGTTAAATGAAGAAAAGAAACCTCTTCGATTCCGATAAGAGTTCGAGCAGTAATTTCATTCACCTCTTGAACGTTCCCTTCGCCCTTCCATATCTTACAGATCACTCTGAAAGTATCTTCAAGTAAATAATAATCCTTCCTATGCAAAAGTATTTGATCCATCTGTACGAATTTAATCCATCCGTATCCGCTTCCTTTCATGAATGTGCGTTCAGCGTTCAAACGGGTAGATAATCCGTCTGCTGTAAGAATTGACATTTCGTACTTTACAGAAAAGTCTAAAGGACCGTCATCAACTCTAGATCTACAAAGGAAAATAGAAATGTAACCTTCGCTTTTCTGTCTATCCCCTCTTGGATACAACTGTAGATTCCAAACAGTATCCTCAAAACCGTCGGCAGTGAACTCTGGACTGATTAAAACTTCTCCATTCTTGTGCCAACAGTAACTGTAATTTTCTATGGACCATAGGAATATGCGTTCTTTCCTTCCGTTATTCATGGCGTGTCTCTTTTATAACAAGAACGAAAGCGGAAACAAGTATAAAGAGCTAACTCTTCTCTGATATCTTTTCACCTTCTATACTCAAAGAGAGGCCAGGAAGCTAACAGAGATTACGCTATACTTCCGGCGCTGCACCGATGAATGACGTAGTTGGGGTTTTGACGCTTTGGTGTTCCTACCATGCTTTCATGTTGTTATCTTGAAATAAAGGATGCATACTTTCTATTAGAATTCACCAATAACCAGAAGTAGATTCTCTTTGCTTCGTGTGCGCGAACGTTTCGTTCTTAAAGCAAAAAGAGAAAGTTGCTTGGATCGATTTTTTTTTGCTATTACATTGTTTTTGAGTTCATAATTTGTGCATTATTATTTAAAAGAAGCCTGAGAAATATCAATAGTAGACACTTGACACTATATTTAAAATTGTATACAGCAGAAGATTCTATGGGAAAAAAAGAATTGATTACACCAACCATGCTTTCATGTTGTTATCTTGAAATAAAGGATGCATAATTTTTTTAATAATTAAAAGGAAATTTAATTAAAAAACTAAAATTTTTGCCATGAATAATCCTCGCATAATAATCGAATTGCAACTCAAATTTTAAATTATATATTCAGTAAAACTTTTTTTTTTCATTCTTCTAATACGGAGTTTTGATAAGTTAAGGTATGTACATTGAATGTTTTATATTATACAGCATAACCGAAAGCTTCATATTCTATTTTAAATATTTTTCTTAGCACTCTTAGACTAGGCGCATACAGGCAATTCTTTCGGCAACAGTTTAGTCGGGTTGCCTGCACCGCGCGATTTCACGGCGACTAAACTGTTTGGTTGCGACAGGTGCGCATACTTGCGATTTTTAATCTTAACGATTCTTCATTTTTTGGTGCCCTCGCTATCTTTTCAAACGCACTGCGCACGCGCTGAGAGCTCCAAAATGATTTTTTTATAGTGATACAATTTAGTTTTTCTCAAATTCATTTTCAGCTAACACTCTCTCACGAAGCTATCATTTCAATGGTTAGATTGAATGGTGAACTTTCGTTTTCATTGATTTCTTTCTTTATCAAATGCTTTGATGACCATTACTAGTTATAGGCGAGTTCTGTACATAAGCCTGTAATTCGAATTTATTTAGGTTAAATTTAGGACAAAACTGAAAACGTGCTCATGTCTGTATTGTTTTCGTTAGTTAAATACGTTCGTATCTTATAAGTACCAGCGAATTATCTTTAAGGCCCATAATTAACTCAAGGACTCACTCTTAGCTCCTGTTCTATGTATTTAATTACAAACTAATTTCACAATTTTTGCACTCTAGGGGCTGTACATATATTTCTTTATTTAAATTACTCACTTACTTATTGGAGCAACTAATATTGCTTTATAGATCAAAATTATTTACTGTTCGTTAATCAATTACGTAGTATTCATTAAAACTTCAAAATAAATCTTTATTGATGTTTTTAGAATAAAAACGGTTCTTATCTCTTGCGTTTGTTTTTAAACCCAATTTTTCTTAATTCGAACTTTTGGTTGCGTCTAATTTTTATTGTGGACCCCCTCAGTTTCAAATTGACCAAATTCGAATTTGTTATCAATATTCAATTTAAAAATAGTTCGTGGAGCAATTTATCAAACTGCATTAGTTTATTCAGAGTAAAGTAGCCGAGTAGTGACAGTATATTTGTGCAGATCCGTTACGATTGATTAAACCGTGTTCAGCATTAAAATTTCAATATGATTAAATTTAATTTTAAATTTGGTACATGATTTTAACATATTCCTAATTAATTTATTTTTGTAATTTTTATATTATGTTGTTTTATAATGCTAAAAAATTTTTTATATTTAAAAATGCTAGATCCTATAATTAAATAGCATTTAGATTATATGTTAAAAATGTTTCGCTTTTTTTTCTAGGGCCGAGAAAAAAATATAATGTGTGCATTATAAATTATTATAAAACATGAAAAAAATTCAAAAAATATTATTTTAAAACTTATTTAATGAAGGAAGATGTGAATACATTAAGAAAAATAATATTTTGTTATAATTGTAGCATTTGTAATACCCATAAAATTTCTGTATTATTATTTAAAAACCTGCGACGGGCCAAATATCAGTGGCATAGCGAGGGTTAGTGACCCCCGGTCATAATGCTGTTTTATCGCCCCCTAATCATGGCTTAAAGTGTCAAACATGCTCGTGTTTCTCTGGTTATGGTTTGGGAAGGAGTAGCCGAATTTGGACTTGAGCCAAGATTGGACCGGTTTTTCGTCCTCAAAACTACTAAATATTTGGGCCGTAAAATACGCAGATTTATGTTTCCACGGTGTGGATACAATTAGTGACCATTTTCCAACCATTTCCGTGCAATAATAGAAATACATTTTCTCACATTTCCACAACCATCCAACTAGTTATTTAATCTTATTATTTATTAGTTAACTAATTGATTTTTCTCACCGTAATAATCGAATGCAGCCTTTTCACACAGTTTATTTTCCAAAAACACTTGCAATTGCAATTTGTTTAGTCACAGTTGAGTAACGTAACTAAGTTTACGCACCTCAATCCCAGCGGCCGTATCGCAGAGACAACCTCCAATCGAATTTTTAGTTAGTCTATGCAGCAAATCAATAAATTAAAATAAAATGTTCCTATAAACTCTAAGTAAAATGTAAACATCTCCACCTCCATTTTTCACTTTACCCCTATTTTGGAGAAATCAACTCCGCCTGGCGCATGCGCAATAGCTCGGAGGGATCTGAAAATGATGGGTAAAATATCTTTTTTTTTGTAAAAACAATCAAAAACTCATATTTCCCGTAATATTCAAATTTTTGAATTCAAATTTTAATACAATTTTTCTTTTACGTATTGTCGAGTATTCTGTAAGTTTCGTACAATTCGAAAGAAAACTCTGCATGTTATAATAAAAAAAAAACATGCTGAGTTTGAAATTTTCAATTTAATACCGATTTTTACTTATATTCTGATAAATATTGTTATTGTCTCACTTTGGGTTATCCTGGCATACATTTCGATGGAGTTTTGAAATCTATCAATAAAAATGTATGTTGTCATTGGAAATTTAGGATAGTGCAAATTATAAATATGTAGACGGCTCCTTATGAAATTTTTAAGCATGGAATATTTTACTAGACGTTATTTCCTAGAAATCGGTACCCTTTCTTTTAATATGCGATGATCGACGGCGAAATAATGCTGGGCGGCTCCTTTTTACTTTCTCGTATACGAAGAGAAAGTATTATAATCGTCAAAAAATTCGAACTCCAGATTTTGACGAATCTCCACGTTTCAGACCTCCCCGAATCCCGAAAACACAACTTTGGAATTATGTTTGTATCCATTCGGATTTCCTGTACCAACAAAATGAGTAAGTGGTAAAACCGCTGAGCTGAAGCTTTACTAAACGTTCCGATGCTCTTTGACAGATTAAAACACGAAGTGTAAGAATTTCTATAAATAAACTTCGCTCTGAATCGAGTTCGACCCTCGCATGCCTGTGCCAGCTGGTACTTAACCTCCGACCATTGCTATTGTTAGAAAAAAATAGAATAACAAGATGTACTGATCAAATAAATTTTGAATGAGCAATAAATTTTTAAATAATTAAAATCACCATCGGTAAGCCGGAAGGCAAAGGTAGATTCCTTTTGTCTTAAACCATTAAAGACTGACGTTGAGAAAACGCAACATTAATTTCTGAATTTTTTTAAAGATATGTTCTACGTTTTGTATGTAAGAAGTAATATTTTTATTTGATTACTCTGTACTTTAATTGTTCGTAATACATTTTTTTGTTTCCACATTAGTTAAATTTTAACACCTACAAAAAAAATTTTTTTTCTGGTGTTTTGAAAGCGGAAAAAAGTCTACTTTCAAATGATAATTGTAGATGGCAGCACGGTTCTTCTTTTCTGTTGAGATGTCTCTTCCTTCTCCCCAAGTTGCAAGTGTGACCTATGCAACATCTACAAGTTGCATGTTACCCTCTATATAAAGAAAATAATACCTCCTTTTTTTCTACTCCTACCAATACTACTCTAATACATCCCTGAGCAGGTTCCCAGTGGGGTAGTTGGCTTGTCACGCTTCTTACACCCGGTTCCCTTGGGTCCTATCCTTGCTTTTGGTTTGTTTTTGCCAGCCTCAGCAAATGCCTCCTTTCCTTAAATTCTTTTATTTAAAATTTCAAATTTCTCACCCCATATCATTTGTTTTTTATCCTCTCCTTAAAATACTTTAGATCTTGCTTATCACATCTCGTGTTTTATTTAATTATACTGATACAAAATTTCTTAAATTTTAAATTCTAAAGCTGAACATATTCTTTCGTAGGGTTTCTTATGGATCTTTCTAAATGAAAATTACGTGTCTCTTCCAAGAATGTAAAGAAGCCTCTGATATAGTAAAGTTCAACATTCATTCATTCAAATAATTGGCAAATAATTACATACAATAATGACTTCAGATACTTAAATACAGAACATATCTTCAAGATTTTAAGTATTCTAGAAGCTATAAACAAATTATTTCATCTTTTATTTATGCTTTAATTAATTTGTGTTTAAAATCGGAGCAATACATCTAACCTAATGAATCCTGTATGGAATGATAGAGAATTTTTTTATCGAATTTTGAAATAATTACAATAAATATATGCATAAATTAAAGAAAAGAAATATCCAATCAAAAATCTGTTAGTTTATTTACAAAGTTGTATAGGAACAATATAGTCTATGCATTATTTATAGCTGAGGAATACAGCTGAAATCTATGAAGTGCTTTCATTCACCATGTTAATAATTCATTAGTTATAGTTACATAGATGGCAGCACCAGACAGCCTGGCACCAAAATGACCGCTACAAGGCTTCTTTACGGTTTTCAAAAATTTCTTACTATTTTCATAGTTTTATGTACTTAAGGTATTCCTTTTTTTTTTTTTTCAAATGATAGTCTAATAAAATTTTCTTATTAAGGGGTCATTTTATGACCCCAAGCCTCCGGGAAACTCCGATTCCTAGAAAACTATCTACCTGTTCATTCTTTTCTTATCAGCAGCTGAGTTTGTCACTCTTTTTTATTTTATTTGTGCATACATAGGCTTAGAGAAACGTATATTTAAGATTTTATAAAAAAAAAATATATTAATTTTTTTCAATGCTTGGTACGATATGGGTTAACATGCAAAGTCAATTTCAACTTTTATACATTCCAAGAAACAACAAGATGTAAAATTTTTTTGACTCGCAAGATTAACGTAAACACATAGACATTTTTATATCTTGACGATGAATAAATATATATCAAAAATTAAAATAGAAGGAAAATTATTAAATTGTACTATACATAATTTTTGGTATGTATTACTATTGGTTAAAAAAAACACGGTGAAAAATCTATACTTACAAAAGGCAATGTTTGTGTGCGTGTGTGTTTCTGCGATGTCCAGACGAATCTATCGCACTTACAGCCATGAAATTTGCCACACAGGCAGTCATAATGGTGACTGAAAGCACCTCGAAGCCGGAATTATAATATTTAATCTAGATAGTTTTTTTATTTAATATCTTATGTTGTTTTGGGTGATTTTTCGCACTCATTTCTCAACAGCATGGCTTCGTATACATGTACGAAACAAATAGATATACCGTCGGAAAAAAGCAAACGAATTCCGTTCTAATGAAGTTTGTTTCATACGTCTAACGTAATTCCCTGAATTTTGAGAAATTTTTGAAAAATAGTCACTTCTATGGTAATTTTCAATAAGGATTCTCGCATCTGACGTTCTAACATCTCTATAATTTTCATTCTTTAAAGCTTACAACTTTAACGATTCTGTCGAATTTAAAACAAGAGCGGTTAAGATATCTTTTTTCGTTTTTTTTAATTAATTTTCCCCTGATTACTTCAAACAGTTTTATTGCTGAAAATTTATGAAAATTAAATGAATCATCACATAGAGAGTAATTAAATAACGTCATTGGATTGCTGTGATGACTTATTGAAAGCTGTACGTGCTACAAAATAAAAACAAAAGTAAAAACTCTGCTTTTCTGTTAATGCCCGAAGAAAGCAATACTTTTTATCATTATTACTTTAACACTGGCAAAAACACAGGAAAAAAAGGATTTGATGAAACAATAAATATGTTTGAATTTAATTACATTACTTACAGCAAATAGAAAGCATTGTTACAAATTGTGTTTCAAATGAATTTTGAAATGTTTTTTTTTAATTAGAGAGAAACAGCATACGACAATTAAATTGGTATAGTGTTCACATGACCGCGGACATACAGATAGCCAGACTTCCCATTGACGGATTTTGTCCAAAATTTGATAGAAACCTATAAATTAAGTTTAAAGACCACATACCAAATTTCATCTCCGTAGCTCTAATAGTTTTCGAGGTATCGTGTTCACAGACAGACACACAGACATAATTCCAAAATTGTGTTTTTCGGACTGAGGGAGGTCTAAAACATGGAGATTCGTCAACATCTCGAGCTCGAATTTTTTTGACGATTACAATACTTTATCTTTGTATACTTCGTATACGATAAAGTAAAAAAGTACTAGCTCTAGTCGCACCGATTTTAGACATCAGTTGACAGTCTTAATGGAAATTTACTCATCAAAAATCATTTTTGTATTAATCCTGGAATGGTAGCGTTGAATCAAATTGACTCTTTTTCCCTTTCAAACTCCGATGTAACATTACCAATCCAGGGTTAAACAATTGCAAGAGCTTAAAATACGCAAATATTTACTAATAATGAAGGAGAAAGTCTGCGTGTTTGAGCTCTAGAGGACAGACCGCTAGACCTACTAAGAAGAAATTGAATTCGTATCAATATGAATCAGTATGCGAGTAAAGCAATAAAGGAAATATAATTATGAAAAAGATTTGTGAAATTAATTTTTTAAATTTATTAATTAAAAACATTTTTTATCAAAATTTTTCGACCGAAATCTTTTTAAGTTAATATGCTATATAACTGTAGGAGGAATTGTATTCATATCAATATTAATCCATTTATGCAGTGCAGGATTAGTATTTTCTGAACTGCATGCAAAGGATTGGCAATATAAAAAAAGCTTAAGCTTAAGATGGTAGGTTGCAAAGCATAATTAAGATCTGAAATTAAATTAAACCATGAAATATTACATGCAACTAGTCCATAGCTTCGTTCGGTAAATTCCCTTTATAACCACACCACTTCCTTTATCTTTATTTACAATACGCCAAATTGGCGTATTGAAAGTAAGGATTCTATATGTAGTCTAGGATTCCGACAAAGGCGTACGGAAAGAAGTAAGCCAAAATGCGCCGATTTGACGTCGAAAATGCGGTGTGCTTAAAACGGAAAAGTCCCGAAAATTAAAATAAAATGACGAATTCAAACAGCAGAAATTCTTAAAACAATATAAACAGTAGATAACAGTTAATAGGAAAACAATTAGCAATAATATGTTGTTCATTTTTCTTTCTTAAATAATTTGAAAATATAAACACAAAATTATTTGTAACATGCTTAGAACTCGTGACAGACGATAGCGATCACAAAAGAATAAATGTCAAAGCGGTTTGAATAATAGCAGGATAGATTAGGAATAATCATCCAAAATTATTGTTAACTCACCGTCAGTTTTCTTTTGTATTTCAGCAGGAGTGGCGTTAGATTTGCCTGAAGAGGTGACAAGACCAGATGTACGGGGGGCACACATGAAATTGGTCTCAAAATTTCGCCATATAAATTAGAAAAAATTTTCTTCACCGGGGGTACAAAAACTTTTCTCGACGGGGGTGCACAGCATCCCCGACAGGGGGGGGGGGGGGGTCTTGGCCCAGCCGGTCCCCACAGTCGCCAACACCCCGTATTTCAAGAGCATTGTCTTAGAGCTAACTCGGAATTGACTTCTGTTAATTTTTCCATTCTTCTGAACCAAAAAACCTGTTCTCGTCTTCAGGAGCAAGTCTTCCACAGCCTCCTTAAGATCCAGTCAGCTGTGGGTGTCAATGGAAGGAGGTTCATCTACAGACGCAGTGCTAAGCATTGTCCACCAAAAAGGATGAGCAGATCACTTTCTTGTTTTCGACTTGATATTTGTCTCCGCGTAGTTACAGTTTTAAGGCGATTCCTAGCAGAGCTTTCCGAGTTTATCCGTGTATAAAAAGAGAAGAAGTTGCTTGCATGCGGGTCGTGTCTTCTAAGTCATCTCGATTGAGTTGACTACTATTTTCTCTCTCTCATGTCTGGCTGAGTTGCATGGTTTTAAAGACAGGGATCTAAGGCCTGAGCCAAATCTTGTGAGCAGGGGATTTTGTTTTTGTTTTGAAGCCTCCACATCAATTAAGCATATTGTTACCATAAATAGCTTTCAAGTCATCCAGTGCACTGGGACACTGCAGACAACTTCTGTGCAGCATTGTATATACTGCTACTCTGGGACATCATTACCCGATCTGACGCTTAGCGACTAAACGGTTTTTTCCATTTACGGTGTTCTTTTCAATTTTCCTCATAGTTCACTCCAGTCAAAAAACAATCGCTGCAAAGACAAATTATCCTGCTCGGCAAGAGAGTCACTTTTCCTGCACTACGTATTGCTTTGCCTGTCAGAGACAGAGAGCCAGATTTGAATGTCCTTTTCTGGTAGCATCAGTCGATTGTCGGCCTCACGCATTCAATTTTTTCCCAGATTTGTTCAGTAAGAAACAGTTTACATTTGCGAGATTTGATTCTTGACGCGATGGTGTGATTTCCACCATGACTTTTCCCTCACTCAGATCTAATGCAAAATACAGACTAGGTCTTGTTGGAGCACCGTTAGCTTTTGGAAGGAGATCAGTTGAAGGAGTCTTCTTTTTCTGATTGGTTCAGCTTGTTGACTTTCAGTTAAACTGGTGAAGAAAAGAAAATTTCTTCGATTCCGATATGCAGTTCGAGCAGCAATTTCCTTTCCCTCTGAACGTTTCCTTTCTCCTCCATATCTTACAGCACTGCTCAAAGTATTTGAGGTAAATAACAACCTTCCTGCAAATTGCAAAGCTATTATGATCCATCTGTACAATTCTCCATCCACTTATCCTTTTCACTTCATGAATGTGCGTATTACCGTGCAGAAACGAGTAGATAATCGTCTGTTGCAGACTGACTTTCGATGCTTTACAGTGAGGAGTCTTAGACGGACGTCATCGGCTCTCGGATCTGCGGAAGAAAATAGAATGTACAGCTCGACTCCTTTCACCCCTCTGATACAAGTGTAGATTCCTGAGCAGTACTTCCAAAGCAGATCGGCGGTGAGACTCTGGCGTCCAATATTCTCCATTCTTGTGCCACAACGAATGTATTTTCTATGAGACCATAGGGATGCTGCTTCTTCTTCAGCTGGATTATTCATGGTCTCTCTTCTATAACTCAGCGAAGAGCGGAAACAACATAAAGAGCTAACTCTTCTCTGACATCTTTTCACGTTCCAATCCTCTTCTGAGTGAAGTCTACCCCGTTGCGAAAACAATTTCATCTCTTTGATAAAATCGAAAGAAAAAATATTTTAAAATACGAGATTAACTCTCAAGTAACCTTTGAACTCCCGTCTTAAATTTTGTTGCGTCTTCTCTGAGGATTTTCTCTATGCTCGATATAATGAGTAGGAATGTGATTTTTAGCAAGTGAATAAATAATATTCTCAAAAAAAAGTGATATGTTTGTCAATCTGTAATCGCGCATCCACGATTCATCATTCCTGTTTCACCCCATTGAATGTGTTGATATCATAATTCTTTTCTTTTCTTTTACTCTTATTCGTTGATCTCGGCCTAAAATGTTAATGCACTGGTGGACATAATTATAAACTCAAGAAATTTTCATTTTGTTTTAATTATAATTTAACTCGGTTTAATTTTCCCTTAATAAATTAATGATGAATAATTACAAAAATGCATTTAAATTTAATATGACTCATAAATAAAAACAATAATGTTAATAAGAAAATGTGCAACTTTAAAATTTTAGACATGAAATCTGGACAAAATGTGAATGCACTGGTGGACATAATTATAAACTCATGGAATTTTCATTTTGTTTTAATTATAATTTCAACCCCGGTTTAATTTTCTTGCTTTTAATAAATTAATGATGAATAATTACAAAATACATGTAAATTTAATATGACTCATAAATAAAAACATTAATGTTAATAAGAAATAAAAAGTAACCCTTAAAATTTAAACATGAAATTGAATAAAAATGTGAATTCACTGGTGGACATAATTATAAACTCAAGAAATTTTCATTTTGTTTTAATTATATTTAATTCAGTTGCCTTTAATAAATTAATGATGAATAACAATAAAAATGTATTTAAATTTAATATGACTCATAAATAAAAACATTAATGTTAATAAGAAAATGTGCAACTTTAAAATTTTAAACATGAAATCTGGACAAAATGTGAATTCACTGGTGGACATAATTATAAACTCAAGAAATTTTCATTTTGTTTTAATTATAATTTAATCTCTCGGTTTAATTTTCCCTTAATAAATTAATGATGAATAATTACAAAAAATGCATTTAAATTTATTAATATAGACTCATCAATAAAAACAATAATGTTAATAAGAAATGTGCAACTTTAAAAATTTTAGACACATGAAATCTTGGACAAAATGAATGCACCGGTGGACAGAATTATAAACCAAGGAATTTTCATTTTGTTTTAATTATACTTAAGTCGGTTTAATTTGTTTTTAATAAATTAACATTTGAATAATTACAAAAAATATATGTAAATTCTTAATATGACTCATAAATAAAACAATAATGTTAATAAGAAAATGTGTAACTTTAAAATTTTAGACATGTCTGGACAAAAATGTGAATGCACTGGTGGACATAATTATAAACTCAAGAAATTTTCATTTTGTTTGTACTATAATTTAATCCTCGGTTTAATTTTCTCCCTTAATAAATTATAATGATGAATAATTACAAAAAATGCATTTAAATTTAATATGACCATAAATAAAACATTAATGTTAATAAGAAAATGTGCAACTTTAAAATTTTAAACACATGAAATCTGGACAAAATGTGAATTCACTGGTGGACATAATTATAAACTCAAGAAATTTTCATTTTGTTTTAATTATAATTTAATCTCGGTTTAATTTTCCCTTAATAAATTAATGATGAATAATTACAAAAATGCATTTAAATTTAATATGACTCATCAATAAAAACAATAATGTTAATAAGAAAATGTGCAACTTTAAAAATTTTAGACATGAAATCTGGACAAAATGTGAATGCACTGGTGGACATAATTATAAACTCAAGGAATTTTCATTTTGTTTTAATTATAATTTAATCCGGTTTTAATTTTTTTTGCTTAATAAATTAATGATGAATAATTTCAAAAAAATGCATGTAAATTTAATTATGACTTCATAAATAAAAAATGAAAACAATAATGTTAATAAGAAAATGTGCAACTTTTTTAAAATTTTGACATGAAATCTTGGACAAATGTGAATTCACTGGTGGACATAATTATAAACTCAAGAAATTTTCATATTTTGTTTTAATTATAATTTAACCTACTTTAATTTTGCTTTTAATAAATTAATGATGAAAATTACAAAAAATACATGTACCATTATGACTCATAAATAAAATAAAAAACAATAGTGTTAATAAGAAAATGTATAAATTTAAAATTGTCGACATGAAATCTGGAAAAAATTATAAACTCAAACTATAAAATAAACAAAATTAAACTTGCACAATAAATGTGGATATATCTGATTTGTTAGCTATACTTTGGAAATGACCATGGAAAAATGACGAAATCGGTCCAGTCATTGAGGCTGGGGAGTCAAAGGAATTCTTCCTCATAGAAATGTACAGCGAAGTAGCGTTTTTTATGTTTTCTCTCGAAAATGGTAATGTCGGGAAGATCATCATTTATTACGTAGCTTAGAGATCACGATCTTTCATATGAAGAACAATCAGTCGAAATCGACCTCCGGTTAGGCTGCGTGACTGTGCCGGGTTTTCCCCATAGAGACTTAAATTCTTTCCATATTCCCCCATAGAGAAAAACTTTGACATCCCCAGCGTCCAACCTCTGACCGATTTCGACAATTTCCTTTTCATTTCAATTCATTTGAAAACAATTGAAATTCGATTGATTACATCTATTGCCTGCCATAGAGGATTGAATGCTGCTTTCCAAAGAAGACACTGCGGAAAGCCACAATTTTTTCTTTTTACTTTCGTGGAAAAAAAAAAGCAATGCCGAACGGCGTCCAAGTTCCACTACACCCCTAGATGAAGATAATGGCCTGAAATTTCTTTCTCTCGGAGACATCTATTTATGTCGTCGAAAAGAATAATTTTGCTAAACTAGAAATGAAAAGTTACAAAGCACTTCAAGTTTTAACATGCTCTTAGCGGAAAAATTGGACCCAATTTTTGACTTGTAGACACTGCTACAGACATGTGTTTTTTAATGAAAACTCTAAGGTGGACAGGAATAAAAAATACATCACAAATCTGTTGGGTTCGTTATGCGTAACCACTACATGCTCTTGTCAGACACATATTTATAATTTCACATGTTTTCACCTGCAGTGTCTTAATATTTAATTTCCTTGTACTCAACCAGTGGCGAATCCAGACCAGTCCGGGGAGGGTAAGGTATCAAAAACTTTTTGTATCGTCTTGATGAATGTGTGAAATCTTGTTAGTTTATGTGTAAACCAAAAATACTTGAACTTTACAGACTTTACCACCTGACAATAAGAATCATAAAGAACACTGCCAATACTTTCGATAATTTAATAAAAAACACAATGAAATAACTAGCAAAAAAACATGGCTTTTGACTGTATCAACGCTGTAGGGTACGAGTGGGATGATCTGTGAAAAGTGGAAAAACTTTTCGGAGCCTGTCAAAACCAGGAAGAAATGTTTTCACTTTTTTTACTTTCTCGTATATACCAAGTATACAAAGAGAAAATTATTGTAAACGTCAAAAAAACTCGAACTCGAGATTTTGACGAATTTCCACGTTTTAATTCTCCTGAGTCCGAAAAACACAATTTTGAATTATGTCTCTGTTCAGAACACGAAAAACTATTAGAGCTACGGGGATGAAATTTGGTATGTGGTCTTTAAACATAATTTGTAGGTTTCTGCCAAATGTTGACAAAAATCCGTCAAAGGAAGTCTGGTCTGTTCGTATGTTCGAGGTCAAGAACGCTATAACTCAAAAAAACTTGAAAAGCCAGACGGATAAATTTTATAGCAGGAGCTTTTATCGTCATGAATGGTCCGTATCAAATTAGGGCCAAACGTCAAAGGTTTGACTGTCTATCGAACTGTATAATTACTTGAAGAGAACTGGTATATCCACGCGCATGCGCAATGGCGAGCGAAGAGGATTATGGAGTATGAATTACGTCAGTTTGTCCTTGAGCCGTTAAGATAGGAAAGTTGTTACGCATCTCTTTTGAATTTATTCTTTGCCTAGATATTTTTTCAACTACTATAACGAAAACATTCTGATAATCATTGATTCTTGGGTAACAATAGGTTCGAATTCTTTTAGCCACGCTGGGAAGGGGAAACGGTACCTTATTTTAGGAAGTATAATAAGAAAAGTTTAGGGGAGAACACTCCCCGCTGGTTTAAAGGAAGATTTAAGAAAACATGTAGTGGATTTTAAATAAAATAAAGGATTGAGGTCTGTCTTCTGAGGGTGGGCTGCAGCCCGTTGAAGCCACCTCCCCCCTTGTATTCGCCACCGAGTTAAATACATATGAAAAAAAGTGGTCGAACCGATCTTAGATATCAGTTCACAGTCTTAATGGAAATTTTCTACTCGCCAAAATCATTTTTGTATTAACCCTGAATAGTAACGTTGAGTCAAATCGACTTTTTCCCATTCAACCCGAAGCAACATTACCATTCCAGATTAATACTGCAAAAGATTTAAAATACGCAAATCTTTACTAATAATAAAGGAGAAAAGTTCAGGTGTTTGAGCTCTAGAGGACAGACCGCTAGACCTAGAGTAAACGAGTTTGTCACAAACATGGGCCTTGAGGTGGAAATGTGCACCGAAGCCGTTTTGGAAATTTTAATTAGAATTTCAATTAATTAAAAATTTGGCTACACTTTGGCGTTTTTCTTCAATAACATCCGAAATTACTTTCTTATAGCATCTGAAAATTTCAAAAAAAATTCAATGATATCAGTTGTTGTCGCACGATTTTTTCTCTAATTTTTAATAACTTTTAAATATTTTTTGGCATGATTTACAACAATATTTCCTTTTTCATTGTTGCAACTCAACTAAACCGTTTTCATTGTTTGCATAAATATTTAATTGCATATTTCTCTTTTTTGTTGCACTGAAAAAAAGAACCAAAATACATTTTGCTTTCTCATATTTTATTTTCATCAAGATTTGTGAAATCTAAACAAAGCTATCCGGAGGTATTGCTTTGCTCACATTAAGGAATATATCCATTAAGCTGAATGGTTATGGTTGCTATGTTTTCTCATTCTTTTCTCAACATGTTTAATTAGCTAACATGTCAAGCCTTACAAATGCTGCGTCATTTTAATGTTGATGCATATTTTACAAGAGGAATAAAAAAGTAAAGATAGAGCCGACAACATGAATTAGAGGTTACACAACATGGTTAGTTATTTGACTCCAGTTTGGAACATTTATGTAGACAACGAACAGAGACTAGGTCCGTCACTAATAGAACATGGTTAAATATCTACCACAATTGGATGTTTAAAATTGCGTTGTTAAGAGAACACTGAATATAAAATGACGCAAGGTTCAATTTGAAATCATATTCCCGGCGAACAAGTTGTCGCCGAAGGCGGATAGTAAAACATAATAAAAAGAAACTGCCACTTTGGTGCGATGGTCTGGATATAGGGATTCTCCGGCCTTAGCCACTGCTGCCGGAAGCTGCATTTTCGTTAATCCCACCTTCTCGAAAGTCAATGAAGATTTCTAAAAAGGCAATAAATTCTTGCCAGTTAGATTTCAAAAAAGCGATCTGAGAACGCCCATGACTAATGGAGCGTTTTCAAATTATTGTTCTTGCTTCAAAATCCTGCGGGTTTTACAAAGATAAATGATATGTGAATTATTAAATACTTATGCTCCATGCAACTTAAAATTGGATAAATGTTAGAGAATTTTTCTCATAATGTACTGAAATATTTTGCTAAATATATTTCAAAAAGTGATCTGGAGAGAACGCCCACGACCAACGAAACGTTTTCAAAATTATTGTTTTGCTTCCAAAAATCTCAGGTTTTACAATGATAAATGATATGTAGAATTAAATACTTATGTTCTATGCAACCAAAATTGGATAAATGCTTAGAGATTTTTTTTTCATAATGTACTGAAATGTTCTTTTCCTAAATATTTATTCAAAAGCGGTATGAGAGAACGCCCACGACAGACGAAACGTTTTCAAAATTATTGTTCTTGCTTCATAATCTTAGGTTTTACAAGATAAATGATGTACGAGATATCAAATGAATGCAGTTTGAAAAAAATACAGATACTAAACGAAATATAATTTCTTTTAATTATTATATTCTCGATTACAGATGACATACTATATAAATTTTACAACATTGAAATTATAACAAACGTAAAGTAACTGAGCATGAGTAATGACGGAAAATAATAAAATATTTACTTATGTATGTATTACAGTCATAAATTATCAATAAAATAGATCAAGAGCAAATTAAATCAATACAATTAATTTAAAATATAATATCTAACACACACGATATATTAACACCAATAAAAAAGTATAAGCACAAAATGCTCCAAAATGGTAGCAATTATATCACCTACAATAGAAAATAATTTTCAATATTTTGAATTTCATATTCACATTTTTTCTCTATCATTTTTACTAAAATATTTTCAGAAAAATAAAAAGTTGTTCAAGTTAATTGAAATTTCTCGGATAACCGATGTCTCACTCTATATATAAGAAATATTGCAAAATATTAAAAATCCTATTGTTTACGTGGCGCGGAGGTCACTGATTCCGCATGGGAGTAATCCTTGTTTTCCTATAATGCTCTCACCAATGCCGGACTCTAAGAATGGCCGATTGGAGTAACTGCCGATTACTGTCAGTCGGCTCTAGGTTACAAAAAACAGTATTATGTATATATAGAGTTCAGTAACGGATTCAGAGAATACCACTTTTGGGCGATTTTAACTGGAATTATATGAGCACTTTTCCGAGTTCTTGTTGATCACGCTCAGTAAAAATGTAAAATCACCTTCCATTCTTCACTTTCCCTTATTTTGATGAAAATAACTCCCTAATTCGGCGCATGCGCAAAAAAAGCGGAGGGTTTCCGGAACTGTTGCTAAACAATAGTTGTATTATGATGTTAAAACATAGTGTTGCATTATTAGAAAATAACAAGAAAACATAATGAATTAACATATTGTTTCGATAACTAAACAAGTTCACTTTAGATTTTCATAGAAAAGTGAATTAATTCTAAGAAGAAATGCACAACTTCACATTACAAAAATGCCAAGATTTTATATATTTGTATTAATATGTATGATTAAATAAAAGAAGTAAAATAATATACATTGCTTAGGTAAGAATAAGGTTGTATTAGCAAAAAAAATGGTTTTTTAACGACAAATAACAGCGTAATATTTACTCTTACACTATATGATTTTTTTTTCCATTTCCCGCTGCTGCTAACTTTATATAAACAGTGTACAATAAAGAAAAATACTTATTAAAATTGAACTAAAATTTTTAATTTATTAATTAAAAAATAATTTTTTTTTATCAAAATTTTTCGACTGAAATCTTAACTTTATATAAATGAAGTAAAACAATACAGAAAATAATTATTAAAAAATATATTTGAATCTAATTTTCTTTAAATTTATTAATTAAAAACAATTTTATCAAAATATTTTGACTGAAATCTTGTCTTATATAAAATGAAGGTGCTAACATAGGAAAAAATAATTACAAAAAAGATATTTGAATTCAATTTTTTTAAATTTTTTTAATTAAAAACAATTTTTATCAAAATTTTTCGACTGAAATCTTAATCTTATATAAATGAAGTAAAGCAATAAAGGAAATATAATTATGAAAAGATTTGTGAAATTAATTTTTTAAATTTATTAATTAAAAACATTTTATCAAAATTTTCGACCGAAATCTTTTATCATATGTTATATATGCGGATTATTACTAACTGTCTAGGCAGGAATTGTATTATGATCAATATTAATCACATTTTATGCAGCGCAGATTAGTATTTTTCTGAACTGCATGTAAAGGATTGGCAGATTAAAATAAGCTTAATTCGCTGGAAGATGCCGAGGTTGCAAAGCATAATTAAGAAACTCTGAAATTAAATTTAAACCATGAGAATATTACATGCAACTAGTCTAGCTTCGGTATGTGAATTCTTTATAACCCACCACTTCCTTCTATTAAAGCGCAATGGCGTAGTGAAAGATAGAATCCGGTAACTAGCTATTCCGACTAAAGCGTACGGAAAAAGTAAGCCAAAATGCGCCGATTTGGCGTCGAAAATGCGAGGGTGTCCTTAGACGGAAAAGTCTGATAATTTAAAATAAATGACGAATTATCAGACAGTCGAACATTCTTAAACATATAAGACAATGTAGATAAGTTAATAGGAAAACAATTAGCCAATACATAGTGATTCATTTCTGTTACAAATAATTTGAAAATATAATACAAAATTATTTGTAATACAGCTTTGAACTGTGACAGACGATGCGATACAAAAGAATAATGTTCAAACGGTTGTTGGTAATAATACAGGGTAGATAGAATATCATTCTCCAAAATTATTGCTTAACTCACCCAAATCAATTTTCTTGTATTTGTGATTCAGCATGAGTCTAGCGTTAAGCCTAAGGTGCAGACCATGTGTACTGGGGCACACATAAATTTCCAAATTTCCATTAAATAAAAACCATTTCCTACAGGTAAAACTTTTCGAGGGTGACATCCCAGACAGAGAGGGCTGCCGGTCCCCACAGTGCCCATTTCAACATCTAAGAGTACAATTCTCTGTAATCTTCCAAGACAAACTCGTTCCTGTTGGTGATTCTCCTTAAGATCGAGGTCCTGTATGTCCAAGAGGAGTTCACTAGCACGACAGTGCTAACATTGTCCACCAAAAAGGATAGTGGATCATGCTTTCAGTTTTCCACTTGATATTTGTCTCCCGCGTGAGTACAGTTTAATAGGCGGATTCCCAGCAAGCTTTCCGAGTTTATCGTGACAGAAGAGAAGAAGTTGCCTGCACAGTGTCGTCTTCTGAAGTCAATGATTGATATGATTACTATTTTTTTTCCTCCGTCGCTGGCTAGCATGGTTTTATTAAGACAGGGGATCCTAGCACAGAGCCAAATCTTGTGAGTAGGGAATGATTTTGTTTTTTGTTTGAGCTCCACATACAGTACATGATTGTTATAAATAGCTTCAAGTCATCCAGTACTGGGACACCAGACAACTTCTGTGCAGCATTATATATACCTTTACTCTGGACATCATTACCGATCTGACTGCAGGCCACAAACGGTTTTCCATACAGCGCTTCTTTCAATTTTCTTTCCATATTCCACTCCAGTCGAAAAAAGCACATTCGCATGACAAAGACAAATTATCCTCGAGCAAAAGGTCACTTTTCCCGTTCAGTATTGCTTGCCTTGTCAGAGACAGAGCAGATTTTGAATCATCCTTCTCTTGTAGCATCAAGTCGATTGTCGCTCTCACCGCATTCATTTTTTTCCCAAGATCTGTCCAGTAAAACCAGTTTACATTTTGGCGAGATTTGATTCTGGACGGATGGTGTGATTTCCACCATGACCTTTCCCTTCACTGAATCCTAATAAAATACAGACTACTTGTTAGAGCACCGTGCTTCTTTGAAGGAGATCTAAGTTGAAATATCTTTTCATTTGGTTCCAGTTGCTGAAACTTTGTTAAATGAAGAAAAGAAATTTCATGATTCCTGATATTGAGTTCGAGCAGCAATTTCATTCACCTTCTTGAACGTTTCCTTCTCCCTCCATATCTTACAGCGCACGCTCAAAGTATCTTGAGGTAAATAACCAGCCTTCCTATGGGTAAAAGTATTTGATCCATCTGTACGAATTTATCCATCCATATCCTTTTCCTTTCATGAATGTGCGTTACCGTGCAAAATGAGTAGATAATCCAACTGCTGCAAGAACTGACATTTCGTACTTTACAGAAAAATCTACTGGACCGCCATCAACTTGACATCGACTAAGATAAAGAGAAATGTAACCTTCGGTTTCCTGTCTATCCCCTCTTGGACACAACTGTAGAGTCCAAACAGTACCCCTCACAAAACTGTCGGTAGTGAACTCTGGCTGATCACCTCCCCTTATTCTCTTGTGCCAACAGTAACTGTAATTTCTTTATGAACTATAGAATGTGCATTCTTTTCCTTCCGTTGTTCATATGTCTCTCTTCTTGCAAAGATTAGTTGTGAGCAACCAAAACGAAAGCGGAAACAAGAATTCTCCGATGTCTTTCACGTATCTGTTAGGAGAGCCTACTAAATGAAGTTCGTAGAGAAAACCCGTTTATAACAAAAAACAAAAATACTTAAAGGAATTAGAGAAAATCCTCAAATAACCTTGATCTCCCGCCTTGTTTGACGATTGTCTCTAATGTTATACGTTCAGCTGCGGACTGTTTCGAAGTTTACGGTTGGGTAGGGATGGGATTTCAGAGAATGAGCAAAGTGGAGATGACACTACAGTAGAACTCAAGCATCCGAACTAATCTGAGACCGGTGCCCACCCGGATTACAAAATTGATGACCCGAAATTCCGATAAAAATAGAAAAGAAAAAGATATGTGCTAAAAAAAAAATGTGACTTATAAATACTGGTACTACTTATGTCTTGAATTTTCTTCAAAAGCAATAGAAAGAGAATATAGTCTCCTTTCATTAGAATAATTGATGTTCTTCTTCATGAAGTGACCTTATCTTTGCTTAAGGAACTCAAGAAGAGATTCATTCCGTTGTTTTAGTATGCATATTTAAATCTTTTTTTCTGCAATCTTTCAATTACATATAATTTTTTGAAAACAAAATCGGTTCGATTAACAAGAATTTCGGATTAGTGTCTTCACTGTATATATATATAAAAAAAAAACTTAATGCAGTCATTCAATTTTTTTTTCTAGATAGCCTTAAATTTATGAAATATTTAGAAAAAATATGGATTCAAAATGTGGGGTTTTTTTATTTTTTTTGCATGATTATTTTATATATTTCGAAATTTTGCAGAACATGCCATTAGATAAGTAAAAATTTTTATATTTTAACATTTTCTACATTAATACAAAAAAGCCTTTGTAACAGCAATGTAACTGAACGAAGTAATAA
>BGPR01017579.1:0-32297 GCA_013235015.1 Araneus ventricosus | reverse complement strand
AATAATATGCCAAGTTGTTAAGACCTCTAAAGAAAGCTGTAAAGATGACTTGTTTCTCTGAAAACGGCTATTCTACACTTCACTTATTTTTATGTACGTAAAAACGGAATTTTGTTAATGATTTTTTTATTCCCTTCCTGATGTGCTAAAGTTTTCAAATCTTGTACACTCGTGTACTCTCAACGACAATACAGTATTTTAACCCTTAAAAGCACGATTTTTTAAAAATTGATTTTAATTTTTTTTTTTTTCTTTTACTCTCATTTCTTGAATGAATGATGGGGAAAATACTTTTAAAAATACTATTTTGTTTTAAATATGGTTTACGGCCAAAAAACAATTTGCTACTAACTGACAACACTGGGCTTGACTTTCAGGGGGAAAAAATTTCCTTGATAAAATTCTATTATGTTAATCACAGATGAATTTTAATAAATAATAATACGAATACGGAATTTCTTTAACACGGTAGAATAAAATATGGTATTCTCAAGCGAACAAACAAAGCTAAAAAGATGCAGCCTCAAGTCAAAAATGTCAATTTATTTTGATTTTTTTTATCAGCACTCAGGCTGTCATCTATATGTTGTAAATTGATTTAATAAAAATTTCAGTATGAATCCTATTGCCAACAACAGGCACTTCAGTCTTATCCTCAAGATTTTAGAAGACAAAATTGGGTGTGTTGCCTAAGGCCACACTGGACCTTTAAGGGTTAATATTTTTTTAACTTAATTATCAGTAATCGATTAAAATGTAATTAAATTTTGATTCCATACGAGGGGTGCCACGGATAGAGAATCTGAGAGTAAAAACCGATTTTAGGCTTCCATAAGTATTTATAATAATGAATTATAAATAAAAGACTAAAAAGTACAAAATAAATTTCTACTCGCGCTAATAAAAGTGTTGTTAAAAACTGTTTCTATTAAATTTATTTTCAATTACGGAGTAGATAAAACGAAACAAACTTGTTTTCAGGACTTTAAAGGAACGGGTAAAGGAATCCGATTTCGTTTTGGGATAGTAAAAGAAGACTTCAGCTTCTCGTAATCTTAATGCCCTTGTTAAAGCAATTTTACCCAAGCTGATCACCAACTGATTAATAATGACATTTGTTTTATGAAAAAAAGAGAAACATGACAAAAAATTTAAAAGAAAATGGAAACTGTTGATTTTCATGTACACTCCTTCACTTTCTTCCATCCATCTTCTTCGTCGTCCTCCCATCTCCTTTAATACTAACGTAGTACCATTGACAGGTCATAGACTTTTTATTAAAAAATTCCCACATACTGTTATCGTTTTTTTACACTGGACTTCAAGACTTTTTACATTAAATGCATACAATTAATTTTGACGTGAAAATGTCTTTCGGCTCGTTACAGTGATAGTCGGTCGAACTTTCTTGTGTGACAAATGCAGTCAGATTTGAATAGCTAATAACTACGAGACTAATATTGCGAAAAGAATGGTTGACCCCACAACGGATAGATCATATCTGTAAGAGTTTGTCGCAAAGTATTTGTTTTACCTGTGACATCATCGTACCAGTGTAGGCGCATGAGCGTGATTGTTATGAATTAGCTTTATGTAAGGTTATAAATAAGTATAGCGTAGAAACGCGTTTAGCTAGGAGGTTGATTCTGGTGTCATTTTAAAGAGCTTGCAGAGTATTACTAGTACCCATTGACTATCACAGGTGTAGTTGGAACTGATAGTTGATAATATTAAAGCTATTCAAAGGAAACTAAACAATCATTCATAATAAAAACTATGAAATAAAAAGAAATTAAAGTTCATGAAATTTAAAAAGATTTTAACAGATACCTTAATTTTTACATAAAAGTTGTCGCATACAAAAAAAAAACATCATTCCAGCCTATTGTATAGCAACGGATTCGGAAACCCTCCGCGCTTTCGCGCATGCGCCGGGCGGAGCTATTTTCATCAAAATAGGGGGAAGTGAAGAATGGAAGGGTGATGTTTACATTTTACTGAGCGTGATCTAACAAAGAACTCCGGAAATGCGCTCATATGACTCATTGCCCGACACCCCTTTCCGGTGTAAAATCGTCCAAAAGTAGTAGCCTCGGAATCCGTTGCTGAACAGTACTGCCAATGATTTTAACTTTACTCTTTAAGCAATATGAAGGAAAAAATAATACTAAAAAAGAATCAGTGCAATAATGCAAAAAGTAAACATCAAATAAAGCCGCATTTTACATCTACACAAAAAGGTAAAAATGTCATTCACCAAGACTCACGCCAAAATCCATCAAATACAAAAATAACAATGCGCCATCTCTGCAGCAAATATAATGTAATAAACTGATGCATTAATTTGGATCCATCTAATAAGAATTCTTGCGTTATGCTCTCCCTGCGTAGGTGACAGCATAGAAATTTGCCACAAGTGAGCATTTTATCCTGCTCCTGCCATGTGGGCGTTTATGAGCATCCGGAAATAATATTTTCGGGAAGAAAAGGTCGCCGTTTGGAAAGAATTTACATTAGACGATTACAGACAGAAATCTTGTTTCAGCAATACAATTTATGACATAATACTTTTAGTTGTACATCTTTAAAGGCATACGGCATTTGTCAACAAAGTACGCCAAAAACGGAATTTGGGCAAGTAAGTGCTGTTACACTCTAGTAGAAGGCAAAAAAACTACTTTATTTATCGATTTGAATTGTTATATGTAAGAACAGAGAGAGAAGAGAAATCACTAAATAAAAAAGAATTTTTCAAACCTGTCTAAAACCTGGGCTAAATGGTCTCACAACACGAATTCAAGCACATACCCAATTAGATGGCCTTAAAAGTTGGAATCCTTCAAGTAATAATCAAACACACATTTTTATTCTTAAAATACATCAGTGCAACATATTCTAGGTTAAAAAATATGCAAAAAGTAAGAAATTTATCATAAAGCTTTTTTTAGATTTTTTTTCCCCGTGAGACATGACAACACACGTAGATTTATACAAAAAAGGAAACTGTTTTTGTGCTGATTCTCGACAAGACCTATGTTTTAATCGTAATTCTACAGCAGAAAACTTTTTTTCCATTCTCGAACATTCTTCGAAGGAGGGAAATTTCACAACCCGAAAATTGGGAGCATTTCCACAAGAGAAAAGTTTGTGATCTGTACCTCACAACAGTACAGAAAAACTTCAGCTTTAAATACAGTAGAACCTCGATTATCCAGGCCTCTATCAACCGATGTCGGTGTTAACCGAACCCATACCAGAATATCGAACAGTTTTTCCACTTTTTTTTTTTAATAAAATCAACTTATTTTTTTAGAAAAGGGTGTCAAAGTTTGTACTGAAGCCAATTTTTACAGATTCTCACGATGAAAAGGCTTATAAATCATCATTATCAGAAGCTTATCTTTTATAACTCAAGAAGTTATTTAGAGAAAAAAATAAAAACACAGTTCCATTCTTAAAGCACTTCAATAGTGATGCGAAGCAATTCCATACATTTTAATGAAAAAATGGCACTATAAATGTGTCGGAAAGTTGAGTGCTGTTCAGCGGGAGAAAAACCAGCGGAAGCTCCCCTAAACTTTCTCGTATACTTCCCTAAAACTGTGTCGTTTCCCCTCCCCCCGCGTGGATAAAAAAAATTCGAACCTACTGTAACCCAGAATCCAATGACTATCGGAAGGTTTTTCACTGTAGATTATAGTGATTGGAAAATATTTAGGTAAAGAATCAAATTCAAAGAGATGCGTACCGATTAAAACGCATCTATCACACACTGCTAGGTTCCACTCTTGCCGGCTCAAGGACAAAGTAACGTAATCCATCCGCGTGCACAGAGATTGCTACCAGAACGCATGCGTATGGAGAATCGGATTAGAAAAATTAATTATGCAATTTGAACAACTTTTTTTTAAACCCATTGACACAAAAATTGGACACAAATCTACAAGTAAGGTAAGAAGGCCACATACCAAATTTCATTTATCTATGTAATTTTGTTAAGAAGTTATTGCGATTAAAAATATGCGATTATACAGACCGAGAGACAATCAACACTTTGACGGATTTGGTCCAAAATTTGATACGGACAGTTGAGCGGGAGAGAAAAAAATTGAGAACAAATACTCTTCAAGAATCATTGGGGAAGTGCAAAAGAAATAGCGAGAATCGGTATCATTCGCCTAATCAAAACTAATTAACGTTTCAAAAAATGCAGGTAAGAAGTTTGATAACTAATAAGAGTGCTTGTTAAAGTGTTAATACGTGATAGTATTTTTGAACTTATTTCTATAATTTCAAATAAACAATTTTGGAAAACTTTCTCGTTAAAGAAATGAAGACATGATTTAAAATTTAGTCTTCATTAACCGAGTATTCGATCAAACGAGGAGATTGAAGCATCAATCAGCTCGGGTAACGAGGCTCTACTGTATTCAGATGAGTTCAAAAGCAATAGGCAGTTAGCGAAGGCACTAAATTTTTAACATTTCAATTCTAAATTTTAAGTTTCAAATCTCTCAAATATATTTTTTAAAATGTCATTCCCTTAGCTTATTTTAATTTATAAAATCGCTTGAAATTATTGACCTAAGTTTCATGTTTAGTTGTTGAGAAATTTACAGTTTACAAATCTCTCAAATATATTTTTAAAATGTCATTACCTTAGCTTACTTTAAGTCATAAAATTGCATGAAATTATTGATCTAAGCTTTATATTCAGCTGTTGAGAAATTTACAATTTATATTCCATTAAATTTTAGCATCGAAATTTTTTAAAAAATCATGAAATTTAACAGAAATTCACTGCAGAAAATTTATTATTGCTATCTAAAAAAGATTTTGTCGATGATTTATGTTTAAGCACAAATGAATTATTTAAAAAAAAAAAAGAATAAATGAAGACACTCACTCACAACACTCACAGGGCAATTATTTAAAATAAAATAATAAATGAAGATAAACAGGGCAACACTCACGCAGTTAAAGAAAAGAAAGATATTTTCGAAAAGTTCTGTCAACAAGGATCATAAAAATATATTTATTAATTCTTCAAAGAGAATTATTGCGAGCAAGAGATAAACTTGACAAAATAAAAATATTTTCTTTCGACATAATATTCAACAATTCCAGTTGATAAATGATAAACTGAAAAAAAAGAACATCGGTCCTAAAATATGTTAAATGAAATATTTAAAATTCCAGAAATCTAAACACTGCATTCAATTTCGAGATTCAAATAGATTGCACTTCATTTTTAAAGAATAGAAAAGATAAACATATACCTTAAGCTTGGTTTTTTCTCCCCATTTCGGACAAGTGAATTCTTTACCTCAGAATAAAACTTAATAAATGAATGTAAAATAATCATATTATTTTAAAGCGCGATTTGCCATAATATATTAAACAGACTAATACTTCCAAGACGTGAAGTGAATAGCAAAAAAATCAATATCAGTATCATAATCAATTAAAAGCAACAAACTGACGATTTATTTAAAAATCTTCTCACTTCATTTGTATCAATAACAGCTTTGAAAAAAAGAGAATGATATGCACCAACTTCATTGCAGAAAAGGTACAATAAAAGACAACAGATTTCAACAGAATCTTTGTTTTAATAGTGGAAATCTTTTGGGGTCTTTTTATGATTTTCTTTCCCGATAGCATATAAATAATAGTCTTTATTTTGATGTTGTAACATAACTCATGCCCTAGTTGGTTTTTTAAGCTAGTTTATTTATTGTTTCTGAAGAGATAACAGTTCTTGAAAGTTCTCGAGTTAGAGGGGTTGTTGCATTCCCCCTTCTTAACGATTTCCAGTCTGCTTGCTTATTTTATTGAATTAACGCCGCATTCGAAGTAGAAATGAGGGAGAAAATTACATTACATGGTTGTCCTTAACAAAAACAAAAAAAAGTACAACTTTACGTGTTTTAAGAATGCAAGCAGTAAAAGTTTTTTTCTGTCATACATTTTTTATTGTTATTTTCGTGTACTTCGAAATTTATTTTCTTTTCTAACGATTTATACCCATTTCTTAAACTTTATATGCAAAAAGTGAGACTTAATCACCAAATTTCAAATCAAAAATTTTTCTTCTGTCATTGACGTATATCGCTATTAAAATAACAGAAGTGCTCTCATTAAAGAAAATAAATTTTTCAAAATCGTATCCGATTATAAAATAGTGCGAATGAAATAGCGTTCGTGTGATGTTATTATAAATCTACATAGTAATGATTCGGGGGAAGCATGAAAGTTACTGTATTCTGGTCTGCAACTTAAGCTTATGGCAAGAAAAATAATCCTGCAATAAAAAAAGAGGGGACACGAATTTTACAACCATCTAATGTGTTAGGATTATTAAGAAATGTACACCGATCCTGATTTGCGAAATGTAACCTCCCTAGGCTTTGTAATTGTTACAGCTCGGTTCTTAATTTGAGCTTTCGTGTCTAACTAATACATCATCCATCCTTTATTTGAATAAAATATGAATCCTGACTCTTTGTTATGCGTGTACTAGTATCCAGAAAAAAATTACAAAAAATCATTAGCAGCAACAAAATGATAGTTACAAGGCACATAAATGGAGACATATCATGCATGCGACTGAAGTTTTAGCCTTTAGAGGGAAGTGGAATTAAACGAATAAATGACAGGCAAGAATGGCAACGGAAAAGTGCAACTTCCGTAGACGTACAGTGTAGATTAGTGCACGGTAGATAGATGTACGACACAAAATCTAAAAAGAAAGACTGCCAGGCTGACGAACACTATACCTGTAGAAGCCCCCCACCCCCTCCAGGGAACGATTATATGGCTCTTTACAGCCAATTGAAATGGTACTTCGTAATGTGGGAACAGTGCTTCATTTCTGCGTGCGCTTTTCATCATGCGCCAGAGTAAAAACAGGAGTAATATAAAAAGCTTTTGTGCGTCATCTTTGGAATTCTCTTTTTGACTCATCAGTGCAATGTTGATATCCGAGTTTGATTAATTACTTTAATTTTATTTCAAATCTTTTTTTATGTTTTATTAAAGTTTATTTTGTTTATAATCTGCGTTAGTCATTCGGAGTCCTACACAAGCTAGTTGGATACATATAGTGGTGGAAAATAACATCGAGTGTTTATATGATTCAGCAGTTGACTGCAATATAAAATTTAACACAAGCTGCGACCACAGTACTTCCACATAAACTGAACAGAATGCACCAATTGTTACTAGGGATATGATGTAGTAAAGAATTTACATCAATATAGTAAAACAAGCAACAAGACACGTGTCTCAGCACAGAGGTCTTAAATATGACGCGTAGCTTAACTCTTGTGGAATGAAGACGTAATGGTTCCTTCTATATCAACGCATAAAATCCATGCCACACTGGAAGAAGTTAGTTTGCAGGCAGTGTCTATTATAAAGACAGCCATCAACACATATACATCGACAAGAATACTAAGAAGGTCTAACCTGAACAGTCGTACGACAAATACTAATCACTGGTTCTCATGTAAGAATCACGTTTCCGAATGTGCTTATTGATGTGCGATACCGAAGGAGATAGGGCAGCTAGGGTGATTTTTATACCACTCCTGCAAGCGACATACTGCTCTTAATCCAGGCAAGGCAGAAATCTTTTCTCAATTATCCCATACTATTTGACATGCTACGCTGTTACGGCGTTGCACATATATAGAAATTGGCAAAAGGATTCGGACTTACTCTCAAAGCGTTGGATATAAATAGATTAAAAACATCCTGCGATTATACACAAAACAAACTCAAAAATAGTCCGCGAATGGGGAGTTAGAATACAATCGAGGCTTAAGGTACGATCAGCAACAAAGATTGTCATCAAGTGCAAATGCAGGTGGAAATTGACTACAAAACAGTTAGTTGATTACTTGTAGCATTTCTATGCCACAATGTATCTAATGCACCACTTTTCAGGACAGCAGTGCATCTTCATATATATTCTACCATCAGTCAGAAGATTTTTCAAGCTATTTCAGTAATATCTTGACAAAACAATCACCACACAAGTCACCGGCAGAAAATGTTTGTGGCCATCTTCGAATAAAGTGTAAATAATGGCTTACAATTTCGAAGAAGCTATATTTAACTCTCTGAACGGGACATCGGTCATTAGGACCACTAAAGTGTCAGTGGCGTAGCTGCAGCTTTTGCCGAACATGCAAGATGCCGTAAGTTACATAGGGCACATAAACTTCAAAATTAAAAAATAAATTCCATGGGGGAAAAAAAAACATTTTATTAGTAGCGTAATCCGTCGTTTGTCGTCTCTTGATCTCTGCAGAAAGGTTGCGAAATCGCGCGCCCATCACCAGTTCTTTCTCCACGTATCCGGAATTTACCGACAAAAGCCGAAATATATGAATTACATTATTTTTTTATGTACAAAATAAAAAGATTGAGCTCGTGCCGTTGCTATTCTTAGTTACAAAATTCTTGTCCAAAATTGATTTTGCCGCCCTTTTCGCAGGCGCGCCGGGGGGGGACCGCCCCCCCCCCTTTTTTTTAACTACGTCAATGTAAAGTGCATGTAAAGTAATACATTCAAAATATGCAACAAAATGTATACAACAGCCAAGCTGAAAAATATTAGCTTTTATATTGCGTTGCAGTTTCTCCTTTTATGAGTACAAATTAATTAATCAAAATAGATATTGTTTAGCAAGGGATTCGGAAACCTTCCGTGCTTTTGCCCATGCACCGGGCGGAGTTATTTTCATCAAAATAGGGGGTAAAGTGAAGAATGGAAGGGTGTTTACATTTTACTGAGCGTGATCTAACAAAGAACTCCGGAAATGCGCTCATATGACTCATTGCCTGACACCCCTTTCCGGTGTAAAATCGTCCATAAGTGGTAGTCTCGGAATCCGTTGCTGAACAGTAGACATAAACCGTCACTTGTTTAGCTTCCAAGACAAATTCGTAATATTTACGTATCTCTTCACAGACTGCATAAAATTAAGGATTTCGATTTTATTTGCATCAACTGCCAGACTTTCTTGGATCTTATATCATCAGTTAACAAGTAACAGTGCCTATCTCAATTGAAATATTCGTTATTGGTTGCGAGAAAATCAGTTTTTCCTTCCAATTTGAAATTTCAAAAAATTGAGATAGGTGCTGTTGCTTGTTAAGCGACAATATTCAGTACCAAAGACAAAGCAACATTTCGTTTATTCAAATAAAACACTAAACTTCTTTCCAGAAAAATGAAAATATTTATGTATTTAACACACAGTCTCTTTTATCCCCCTCCCTCATTTTTAGGCTGAAAATAAACCCTTATCCTAGCGAAGCCCCAAGACTGCTATCCGGCAGCTGGTCTATTGTAAGTGTGCGTGTCGTTCAAGCGCTGCTCTCCTAACAAATCAATCCCGACCTAACTTAATTTATAACTTGCAGGCGATTGAAGAGGATTTCCGTTATGGTATTTTCATCGACCTTGGAAAAAAAAAAACAGACGATTACAAATACGAAAAAAGGGCAGATGCTCGAATAATTTGACAGCTTTTATTACTTTCTTGTATACGAAGTATACAAAGAGAAAGTATTGTAATCGTCAAAAAATTCGAACTCCAGATTTTGACGAATCTCCACGTTTTAGACCTCCCTGAATCCGAAAAACACAATTTTGGAATTGTGTCTGTCTGTGAACACGATAACTCGAAAACTATTAGAGCTACGGGGATGAAATTTGATATGTGGTCTTTACACATAATTTGTAGGTTTGTATCAAATTTTGGACAAAATCCGTCAACGGGAAGTCTGTCTGTATGTCCGCGGTCATGTTAACATTATAACTCAAAAGCTTGAATAGCTAGATGGATAAAATTTGGTACAGAGTTTTATCGTCATGAATATAGGTCTATAAAATTTTGGGCCAAATCCGTCAAAGGGTTGACTGTCTGTCGGTCTGTTTAATCGCATCTCCAACGAATCCGCTTTCTCCACGCGCATGCGTACTGGACGCAATCTTCTGTGCACAATATTTATTGACTCCTGCTTGGCGCTTTTTTTAATCCGATTCTCCCACGCATGCGTAATGGTAGCAATCTGTGCACGCGGGAGGATTATGTGACTTTGTCCTTGAGCCAGCAAGAGTAGAAATCGGTACGCATTTAAATCGGAACGCATCTCTTTAAATTTGATTCTTTACCTAAATATTTTCTGATAGTCATTGGATCCTGGGTTACAATAGGTTCGAATTTTTTTATCCACGCGGGGGGAGGGGAAACAGCACCTTTTTGGGGAAGTATACGAGAAAGTTTAGGGGAGACCCGCTGGTTTGATACACAGAAATTTTAAATCGGTGCATATATAACATACGAACATGAAATCGGAAAACGGAATAATCAATCTTATACCAACGAAGATTGTAGATCTGCAAAAGTGGGGAAAATCAAATATTAAATACATGCGAGCAAATTTGAGAGAGAGAGAGAGAGAGAGAGAGAGAGAGAAATAAAAGACCTCAACTCTCTGAAAATATTTACATATTTTTGAAAATATCGGAATGGTTATCAATGCCAAAAATAATAAAGGAAGGAAAGAATAAATAGCAGATTTTGCTTCTTAATCAGAAAGAAATTTTGATTTTATTTCCTTCAAGAAACTCTAATTACCAAATTAATGCTTGATTAACGTGCTGGTACCTTTTATTTATTTATTTCATCTTCAGAGAAACCAATTTCTTCCGCTCCACCAGAAATGTATCGATTTAAAAACTAACTATCTAATAACGTGTAATTATACTGCAAAAATTAAACAAATAAATGATGTTACGGTTACTCAGGCGAGTTCCGTAATGCAGTGCAGTTATTTACTTATTTTAGATTCCAAAATTTTAAAATAGAAACACATACAACTTATAGCATTCGTTTATGCATAGAATATGAAAACAGTGACACACAGAACTAAATAGTCCACATTCTATTTTAAAAATTCAAAAATAACGAGAACCAATTTCGAAAGTGCTAATGAAAAATAAGCAAATCTTTCAATATCCATACAAAAGCATAATGTTTTCGCACACTTTCACGCTTCAAAGGCAGCGTTTTCTTTTTAGTACAGTACAGAATCGCTAATCCAAACCAGCTGGAGTCCGATCGCATTTAACGTAAGCATTTAATCATAAATCCAAAACGAATAAAGAGCTATCTCAGCAAGAACCTACAAAAAGCAAAATAGTTAAAGTATAATTTGTTACGCTCTATATGTATGTACAATTATAATCATGAACAGTAAATAATACAAAATAATCTATTAACGAAAGATTTTAACTATTTTTAAACAATTTTTGTGGGATGCAGTTCACTGGACATTTCATAATTTCAACCAGACTCGAACTCCTCATAAACAGGCCCGTCGGATTAAAAAGTTGAATGGTTAGGTTGCTGCAGCGATGGATTTTGGAGGAGGCTCTCATAATTCTGAACTGTGCTCAGCTGAGTATACACATAAAACGGCACTTCAAACTTTCATACACCCAAAGATAACTTTTAAACTTCCACAATCCATCGGCTCCAAGCACACACCCATAGGGAAGGAAGATGAGAATTCGTTAAAATTGTTTCAGTCATCAGTTACAAGTTCAGTGAACATCAATCAAAAACTTCTTAGATTGGATAGCCTAGATTTCCCTAGCTAGCGTCCAGTTTTCCCAATGCTCTACTACCCTGCTAGAACACCCGATTTCCGCCTTAATTAAAAACATGCAAAAATGGTCTCCCATACAATGAAAAAAATTTCTATTTAATTACAGGGATATATTGTTTAGAAAACAGTGGCGAATCCAGGATTTGGGTCGCGGGGGGAGGGGCTGAGGTATAAAAAATTTTGTATCGTCTTGACGAATGTCAAACCTTACGGCTTATGTAGACCGAATCACTTTAACTTTACAGGCTTTACTCACCTAACAATAAGAATCATTAAGAACACTACAATACTTCGAAAATTTAATAAAAAACACAATGAAATAACTAGCAACCCGCGGGAGTGGCCTCCCCTAAACTTTCTCGTAAAGTTCTCAAAAATTTGTCATTTCCCCTCCCCCTGCGTGGATAAAAAATTCGAACCTACTGTAATCCAGAATGCAATGACTATCAGAAGGTTTTTCATTGTAGATTATAGTGATCGTAAAATATTTAGGTGAAGAATCAAATTCAAAGAGATGCGTATATACTAAAACTCAGCAATATTTATTTTCTTACACACTCTAGCAAGCTCCGCGAGAAAAAAAAAAACAGGAGAAAATGACCTCGCTGAATAGCTTGCGCATGCGCAGAGATTTTGCTCCCAGTACACACGTAAAAGGGAGTGGTTTCCCTTAAACTTTCTCGTATACTTCCCCAAAAAGGTGCTCTTTCCCCTCCCTTCGCGTGGATAAAAAAAAATTCGAACCTACTGTAACCCAGAATCCAATGACTAATCTACAATGAAAAACCTTCTGATAAAGTGATTGTAAAATATTTAGGTAAAGAATCAAATTCAAAGAGACGAGTACCGATTAAAAAGCAACTATCACACACTGCTAGGTTCCACTCTTGCCAGCTCAAGGACAAAGTGACGTAATCCTTCCGCGTGCACAGATTGCTACGAGTACACATGCGTATGGAAAATCGGATTACAAAAATTAATTATGCAATTTGACCGCCTTTTTTTTAACCGATTGAAACGAAATTTGGGCACAGATCTATAATTAATGTTAGCAACCGTCATACAAATTTTTATTTATCTAAACCAAAAGGAGATATTTTAGGAGATATAATTTTACAAGTATGCGATTATACAGTCCGACAGACAGTCAACCCTTCGACAGATTTTGTCCAAAATTTGAAAGAAACCTACAAATTATGTGTAAAGATCACATACGAAATTTCATCCCTGTATCTCTAATAGTTTTCGAGTTCACAGACATACAGACAGACATAATTCCAAAATTGTATTTTTCGGACTCGGGGAGGTCTAAAACGTAGAGATTCGCCAAAATCTTGAGTTCGAATTTTTTGACGATTACAATACTTTCTCTTTGTATATTTCGTATAAGAGAAAGTAAAGACATGTTTTTGGCCGTGTCAACGCTACAAATACGAGTGGAATGGCTACAAAAGTGTGAAAATTTCGACCCTTTCAAAAGTCAGGAAGAAATGCTGTCACTTTTTTTAAAGGGAGATTAAGAAGAAACAGCCTCTGGATTCGCCACTGTTAGAAAATGCATCACTTTGCCCATTCATATAAAAGAATCCACAATTATTTTTACTGTTTAAATCAGGGCTTCTTAAATTGCGTATCCTCACGTTCAGCCGGAAAGAAGAAGTTTGGGGTTGCGAAGTTTTTAAAATCGAACTTCGTTCAGGTTCTACGATATTCGGGATCAAAGTCAGTTAAAAAAACTCTCTCCAATTAAATAAAACATTTGAATTTAATTTGCTCAATAGCTATTTTAAACAGAAATCCTTTGTTTATCATTACTTCATTAATTACTAAATGCTCTGTATTTTATTCGTTTTCCAATTTTGGGAGGCAAGTAGAAAAAAATTTAAGAAACCCTAGTTTAAATCATTGCTATGCATGAATTAGTTATATGTTTGAAAATTTCAATACCGGTAATGCGATACCTGCGTCTGACAACTGAACGTATATTACGGAGTCAAATAATTACTTATTTGTATATGAAATATCAATTTACCGTTTACATCGATCTAATAGGGGGGGAAATATCACTGGCGATGTTTTTGTTGAAATCTTTCCTTCTGTGCCTTTGCATACCTGATAAAAGAGTCGCTGTTCCTTGAATACGCCTACTTCACGAGCTTTTAAAGACTTCCTTTGTCAAACAGCGCGGGGACCAGATTTTATTGAGTTACCGCATCCTCGTTAAGCTCTCGGAGTCTGTAATTATGTTATAATGCAGTATATAATGAACATCCGCTGCTTGGGCCATGTTTTCCTTTTCGATCCCGTTTCCTGCAATTTCTTCTGCTTTCATCGCTTTCCACATAACAATGAAAAGCCCCTAAATGTCTTTGCCCTGCGTTCTCTCATCTAATAAAAGGGGGCCGCGAGTTTGACTCTGACTTTCTCCCCAAATTCCACATTGGAGGTTAATTTTCTCCAAAAATTCTCTTTTTCCTATAAAATATACGGCATATCAATTAAATAAAAAAAAATAGCTTCTTACCCCATCCGTATTAAGTTGCTACTTCAAAATTACGTTTCAAAATGGAGATATCATCAACTGCAACGTTTTCACGCACTTTTATTCAACTGAACTTGTTTCATGTTTGTACAGATGAAATTTTGTGATCGATTTTCCATTCACTCCCTGATGCGCTAGTTTTGAAATTTTCTACACTTATGTATTCTCGATAACAATATACTAATGTTTTAATATGTTCTGAACTTTATAATCGGTTAATTGATTCATTAATTAAATTTTGATTCCGTACAAGTGGCGCCACCTGGTAGTGCATTTAAGGCGCCATGCTTATAATAATGAATAAAACATTATAGATTAGAAAGTAGAAAATAATCACAAAATTCTACTTTTTAACATACGAATAAAATTGTGCGCAGAAAAATTGTTTTTATTAAATTAATTAATAATAAAGGATGAAGCAGATGATTTCTAATACTGCTATATTCAACGGAAAATGATTGCCGAATAGCAGATTCGCTTCAGTTTTAAAACATTGCTAAGGGGGCATTTAAGACAAACGAATTCTCTAAGTTTAAAAAATTCTTGCTTTCCTGACGTCAACCATCTCAATGGGTGGAGATCAAAGACGTACGAGAGGGTGTGAAAAAGAATAAGGAATAAATCAATTCCCACATTGCTACTGTTTGCAGAAAGAAAATCAACTTGCCTTCTTGAAGATGTCATACAATGAAGCAAAATCAATTAGGAGGTCATTCCTCGTGTTTTCGAATAACAATTAAGCAATATATAAACATTCCACTCACTTTCTATTCATCTTTTTTCCAACAAAAATTGTACATTTTTAATTTTTAATTACATCCCTCTTTGCGTATATATTTTGACCTTCGAAAATTTTTTATACAAAAACGACTTTCAACTATTCATAGAAGAATATGTCTGTAACAATCATATGAAATTTTGTAGTCATCAGCAAATTTTTTCTACCCCAAAATGTGGGTTGGGTGAAGTCCTTTGCTTCATCTTTTCGCGAAGACAGCCTTAGAGGATAAAATATCAGTATATCAGTAAGGTCAGAGCAGTGTCCGAAAACAAGAAAAAATATATACTCTCTCTCAACAATCTTTTCTATTAAGTAAATTTAACCTTCTGGGACTAATTTTTGTTTTTAAAAAAATGTGCATTGAAGATATAAAAAAAATCTAAATTGTTAGATCTTTCAATCGTACAAAAACAGACGTCACGAGTTTATCTAATCATGCAACGGCCTGCAATGAGCAGAAGGCTGTTCTGATAATAAACATCGATGTCAAACCTCCAAATGCAGCGTATAAAATATCCTTCATCAAGGGCTTCTGAAAATGTAGATCGCCATGACAAATGAGATCGTGAAAAATTGGCAAATTTCTTCAAAGGATGTTATCTTAAGTTGTGAAGAGTGTTTATCAGTCAAACTCTTCAACAATACTTAGCAAAAAAAAAGAGCTGCAAAGCGAATTAATTCCAAACATTTCCTTGAAATTAGAATTGCGTTGCAGAATTAGAAGAGAAGAAGGGGATGGGGGCGAAATCAACTGATCAATACGTGATAAATCAAAGCAATACATTTTAACATTTCTTTGCCAGAATCATATCAAGAATCTAAAGTTTAAAAAATTATCATTCATCTTTATCCAAATCATATAACGGCATAAGAATTTTTTAAAAATGAGAAATTTAATTAGCATAGATCACTGATAACCAAAAGTACACTCAAGAATTTTAAACAGTAATGGCAAATAATCCGGTATATCTCAGTAAATAAGTCCACACTTCAAGTAATTATTACATAATATAACTTTCCTTTTACAGCAATTTGCATAAAACTATACATGAAATAACTAGAATAAAATTGTATTAAAATAAGTGGCTTCAGTGACAAGAAGTTCAGTAAATAGTTTATTCACATGTCGCTTCCTTTCAGAAAAGTTCTCCACAAAAACACAAAATGGTATTATAAATTTTAAAAACACTGAAAACTATATTTAAAAAAAATATTTTTCATATTTTTTTCACGAAAGAAACAAAAATTAGTTATTGTTAATAGTTAGCTAAAAAAAATGAGCATTCAATTTAAATAGAGGTTTTGATTCTGCACGTCATTAAAAAGGCAGAAAGGAATTATAATGATTACATTTTTCAATTCTTTTGATGGCAAAGCGAATAAAAACGATCTGTGCCGATAACAAGCGCTACGATAAAAGCCAAATGATGTCATTAACACTAAATAAAATCCATAAACGTTATTTGCATTCAAAGGCGCCTAATAAATTCATTTTCAAAGTTAGAAACAAAACTGTAAGTTAAAATTTATATGCAAACAATAATTTTTATTTTAATAAATGTCAGTCCGAATCGAGAACTAGATCTCCAACTGAAAGTAGAATTGAACAATCACGACTTGAAAGTCAATATAAATTCTCCTGAACTTATTATTTTTTAAAATTGCGTACATCTTTGATTATTTGAATCCAAGCTGGCGGACCTGGTTCAGAATAAATATGTGATTAGTGATAAGAATCCAGATCGGCACCCACTACAATTAAATAATCGTGAAAGCTTACGATGCTATCATTCGAAATAAGGCATTCAAGGATGCAGCCATACTCTTTCCTCCCTCCCAAAATAATGGGCCCCTTACAGCAACCTGGAGTACAGAAGCTCCATGGGTCTGAACGGTTTGGTTTGGTAATGTTTCATGGCACAAGCAGTGGCGGACTTTGTCAATATGAGGCCACAGGCTAAAAATCGCTTTGAGGCCCCCTTCCCCTACGAAATGTCGAAAAATCGACGTCGGTTTAACACTACGATGTACGTCGAATAGGTTTTCAGGCCTCCTAGATTCTCGAGGCACGAGGCAAGCGCCTCAAACACCTGTGGGAAAAACCGCCACTGGGCACAAGAGCTATCTTTGGCTATCCTGTGCCAATCGGATGGTAGAAATTTTCCCATCATTTTATAATTGATGCAAATCTCATTCTGGGCACTTTTTTTTTATCCTAATCTTAAAAACGTAAAGCACATTTTCAACAACACGTTCACGCCGGTTCTGCAATTCATGTTTCTCTCCCATGGGCGGCTAGTCGAAGAGCGTTTGCTTTTTCGAGCGGTGCCGAACTAAAGTGAAAAATGAAATTTTACCGCAATGATAACCATTCCTGCTCTTCATTTTTTTACCACTATTGCTGTCAGGTTTTTGCCAGAACTTTGTTTGAAATGTTTTAAAAAATTGCATAGCAATAATTAAACAATTGAGTTTATAATATAGAATTGTTATGTTTATAATACTGAGTTGAAATAAAATAAATCCTACTTTGTCAATTAATATACGTTAAATTTCCATTATTTTAATTTTCAGCTACAGTCAAGTCCCGATAATCCGAGTTGATCCGGACCGACAGCAACTCGGATTATGCGGACTACATAATAAAATCGAAGAGAAAAATTCAGTTTTATATATGTAAGTATAACTGAAAAATAGAGAGATCAAATAGCGAAAAAATAACGAGCACACAGATTTGCAAACATAAAATGTATTTTAAATAACATATAATTTAAATACAATCACACTCACTTGATTTAATGTTTAAAAAATGAATCTAAAGTTGTTTGTTTTTGAGCAGAAAGTTTCTTTCTTGCTGCGTTGTCTCACAAGCGTTTCAAAAATAAAACGTTATGTGGGAAAGCATCTGGTTGCTGCTCAATATAGCGAAGGGTAACATCTAACGCTGCCGTGCCTTCTGCATGCAAATTATCTCCGTTTCATGATTTAAATCTTCAGTTTCATCAATTTCTTCTTCTTCTTCGGTAATCATGCGAAAATTCCAAGAAAAACTGATCGCCGGCTCAACAGGCAGGCGACAAATTTTAAGCATTAGCGAGAGGGAAAAAAATCTTAATTCTTTATCCAGTGACAGATAGTACTACAATGGAATTTTTTATTACTTTTTTTAAAGCTACCTCGTATTAAGCGGAGCGCGGATTAACAGGACTCTACTGTATATGGAATTTTTTTCTAGTTGATAAACCATCTAAATTGTTGGTGGTACGCACCGCCTGATGGAACATCCAAGTGCGAGCCACCGGTGGTACGCGCCGGCGTGAACGTGTTAAGCAGTTTATTCCAAGAAGGAAACTGAAGTTCGAGAAATTCAAACAGAAAATATCGTATACCAGTTTTCTCTGCAGTCAACGTAGACTTAAGCTTCTATTATATAAGGTCACTTTCCAAACTTATATATCAAGTTAGATAATTTTGTTTTATTTCATGAATTGCATTGCATTGCATAGATGTATGGGCAACCCGAACTTTGATTCTTCCTTTGTTCTAATATCAAATAAAGATTTTAAAATGGCGGACTGCAGGAAAGATGAATGTACAGTTAGTTGACGGTGCAAATTAAATTTTAAAAATTCAGGTAAATGAAAGATTTTTAATGAATGCTATTTGCAAAGATAGAATGTTAGCTTTTCATCAACACAGTGTTTTATCTCTATATGGTTATTGTGTTGTAGTGCCGTGATTTATTGTCAAAGCTAAATAAGAATAATAAATTTGCTATGGGAAAGTTGATAAGTTTTGAATACTTCTCATATGCACTTAGTATTAATTAATTTAACCTTTCCATACATAGAGTATTAAAATTTTCTATATTTGATTAATTTATGATTCCGAAGTAAATTTTAGCAATTGAGGCAATCCATGCTCACACGATAAACTTAAAGTGAGCTGCGCTATTTCAAATTTTGAATCTACTGCGCATCCTGCTAGTAACATTAATAATAATTCTTAGGGTGAATGAAATAATAGTTAATTTTTTTGCTTCATAATTACTTCGATAAAATAATTTTAATTCTTACATCAAAATTTTAGTTAAATTTCTTTTTTTAAGTTCTTAATTTTTTTCTAATTTTTTAATATCGTTTTCCATTTACACAAGGAGCATCGTTAGCATTATTTGAGAAAGTCTAATGCAAATTGTATTGACGTTTTTTTTTTTAATTTGTAACACATTTAGTTATTTTTTCTTGAATTATTTATTCGATTACTTTCATTTTTTACAAGTTAGTTAATAAACATATACACAATTGTGTTCATTCATGGTATCGTAGTGAAGGCCCCGGTGCTACTATACATTTTAAGGGGAATAGGAAAGACCAAACAGCTTTGACTCGCTTAGCTTCCGGTCACTTAAAAACCCTCAGATTCTCTCGTGGTGATAAGAAGTTCAATATCTACCCAAAGTGCAACATGATTGAGGCCACTCCGCAACATCTACTTGACTGTGTTGCCTTGGTGCATGATGACTTGCTCAAGCGACCGGATTTCGTGTTGGAGGTGATGAATTCGAACGACCTCATGGATCTGATCCGATTCAGATCAGAAGGATTAGAAAAGAAGACAATTGTGTTGGAAAGTCTTTCGTCAACACTAGTACGCCAATATGCAGTATGATATCGAATCTTCGCAGCGCATGCTTTTAATTAACTCCGGAATTTTAAATGGAAACTTGAAAAACATTTTCGTATGATAATCGTCATTCTCTTTTGCATTATATCAGTAAAACGCCAAAGGATAACGCGTTTTTTTTTCCTCTCAAAAAGGTGCCACAAAATGTAAACAAAATCTACGATGCTAAGGACATACATATTCGATTTAACCCATTCACTGCCAACTACGAAATATCTCGTACTATATTCATAGAGTCTGGCTGTGCTCTAAATGTTGCTGGCAGTGAATGGGTTAAATGACGCAGGCGCATGTTTAGATGACACACGGAGTTACATTTTTCGTGTAAATGTAAGTTCACATAATTGACTCTATTGGGAAAATTCAATAAAATTCGGTTCCTTGAAGCTTTGACTTTACTGAAAATTGACAAAAGATATAGAACGATGTGAGGCGATAGATAAATCTTATTCCAATTGTTAGAGCAATAGGATTCAAAAGTTGACTCGTCAAGTCACAATTACAATACTTAGGAAAAGAAAGCAAATTACTTTTTCATTTGGAGAAAACTCTAGTCTAAAATTAGCATATTCACCGTCATGAGTCATACACGATTCGTAAGTTTTTCATTTTTACGTTTATGAAATACATGTGATTCAGAAAATCATTAAACGTAGACGAGTATAAACGTTAAGAAACACTGTAAAAGTGAGTTCGACGAGTAGCAGTCAAATCTAGGGATAGCGGTTATTGCAAAAAAAAAAAACCGGTTTTCGGTTATACCGGTTTTTTTCCCCTCCGGTTTAACCTGACGGTTAAAACCGCTCAAAATAACCGGTTTTTTTAAAAAAGCAACGTTTGTGGAAAAAATTTTATTAATAATAATAATATACAATAAGTAAGTATTAATACAATAATTAATGTAATAAGTAATGATTATAAATAAGTAATTAATACAATAAGTAATAATAATAAATGAGTAATTAATACAATAAGTAAGTATTGTAGACAAATTTTTAAGAATTGTATTAAGTATTGTAGACAAAAAAAAGAAATTAGAGAGTACAGACGTAAATAATCGTATTTTGTGTTGTTTGCGTCTATATGTATAATAATAAAAAAAAAACCATGTCTAAATTTTTATACAGTCCCTCGTCCTTATTAATCATATTTATTAAAATATTTTTGACACACTGAAATTTTAAACAAAATGTTCCACTCTTCTGCGACCAAAACTAATCGAGTTATGAAAGCTTGACTATGACTATTTTAGACCATCTCAATGCCCGCCTCGAGGAAGCGGTGGCCGTTTATTGGCCTAAGATGATGAAATTCAAAACTTCATAACTAGAACCTAAAATCGAGCCTATCTTTTGATAGATGATTTTGCCGGATTTTTTCCCCCGTTTTTTGGATTTAAAAAAATAACCGGTTTAAACCGGAGCAAAAAAATAACCGAAAAAAAAACCGGTTAACCAAAACAAAAAAAAAACGGCTTTCAGTTTAAACCGGTAGGTTTTTCCCATCCCTAGTCAAATCAAAATATACTTGCACGTACACGAGTTTAAGGAAAGCGCAATTTTTAGTTTCCATCCTACTGGAGAAATCCATTATTATTAAGAATCTTGACCCATTAAAATACTATCTGTGTGCAATTATTTCCTTTTGTTGTATTTTTTGCACTGAAAATTTGTTCCCCCTCTAGTCCTCTTTTAACCTAATGCACATGGAGCGTCATGAATTATTATTATTCTCATGTTTTAATTTTTACCTTTGACATATTTTGAATAAGAAGTAAAACAACTCATTAAATGATTTTAAAAAAATCATTTAAACCCTTATTGTGCCGATCGAAAGTATAGTACCTATGCGAAGAACGCCGGAACAATTCGGAGAATTTGATAAGGTTTGGGTAAAAGCTCATAAAAAACAAAAGAATGATGTTTATAAAAGGCAAAAAGGAGCACATTACGAAATAAAGGGAGAATAAATTAATTCCAATTGTATTTTAATATCTGTTGAAAATCATACGAATAACAAATATAAAACAATATGAAAAATAGAAAAATCGAATATTAACTTACAATATGAATCGATTATTATTAATGTTAATCGTATATTAACTGATAATATTGGTCGAATATCTCTACTAATAATAAAGTAGAGTGTCTGTGTGTTAGCGCTCTACAGGGCAGACCGCTGGACATACAGCTACGAAATTTGGCACAAACATACTTTGGAGGGTGGAAATGTGCACCTCGGAGCCCTTTTTTGAAGTTTTAATTAGAATTTTAATTAATTAAAAATTAAACGAAATTTCGGTGTTTTCTGTAATAACTTCCGAAAATATTACAGCAGAAAAATCATTTTTGCACTGTCTGAAAGTGCAAAAAATTACCTTTTCAATGCTATCAATTAACTTGCCGTAAAATGTTTTCTTGAATTTTAATATTTTTTTTAAATATTTGTTGACATAATTAATTTTTGTGAAATCTGTAAACAAAGCTCTCCGATATATTTCTTTGTTTATATTAAGAAACATAAGTTGACACTGCTACGTTTCCATTCTTTTTTGAACATGTTTTAATCCAACTAACATGCCGCCGCAAATGCATATTTTACAAGAGGAATAAGAAAGTGAAGATAGGGCATGATCAGTTATTTGACTCCATTAGGGACATTTATATAGAAAATGAACAGAACAGGTGCAAGGTCACTAATAGAACATGGTTCAAATATCTACCACAATATGAAGTTTAAAATTACGTTTTCAAGAGAACCACGAATATAAAATGAGGTAAGATTCAATTTAAATCATATTCCCGGCGAACAAGCTGGTCGCCGAAGGCGGCTAGCCATTAATATTAATCGAATATTATTAATAAATAGAATATATTAATAAAACGATTTATAACGTTTTATAAATTTATTTTGAGATACAGTTCTCTCGCGATGAGAATAGTAAGACGCCATCGCATACGCAATGATATATCGTCGTTGGCACTTTTCGCAAGAGTTGCGAACGACGATATATCCTCCCTCTTCACTAAAAAGATTAATCTGAAACTAATAGCATTATCACTGTAAGATGAGACCTGTTTATATAGTGGAAATTGCTGATGTATTAACCTCATGTTTAATGGTGTTTTCAGCTTCGAGACAAAAGTAGATAACTGCATTTTCTGTAGCTTTATCTATACTTATAAAAGGCTGTGTGCGTGCGTGCGTGTGCATACGTGCGATATCCAGACGAAACTATCGCACTTACAGCTATGAAATTTGGCACACAGGTAGTCGTAATGGTGACTCAATGCACCTCGAAGCCCGAATTTTAAAATTTAATCTAGAAAATTTTTTACTTAATGTTTTGTGTTGTTTTGGGTGATTTTTGAGACATTTTTGTCCACAGTATCGTTTCTGGTAAATGTTCGAAAAAATTGATACACCATCGGATAGAACAAACAATTTTCTTTCTAATGAAATTTGTTTTGAGCTTCAAACGTAATTTACTGAATTTTGAGAATTTTTTGAAAAATAGTCACTTTTATGTTAATTTTCCATTCGAATTTCTTAAAATTCTCGCATCCGATCTAATAATGCTATCATTTTCAATTTTTTTCAGATTATAACTGGAACGTTTCTGTCGGATTTAAAACAAGAACGGTTAAAATACCTTTTTCCGTTATTTTTTAATTAATTGTTCCCTGGTCAGTTCAAAGAGATTTTTCGCTAGCGAGCTTTCTCCGCGAGACATTCTCCGAAGCAAGTAAACGTTCCCAGCATGCATTGTTGCAATTTCATTGGCTGGCGGTGCAGAGCGCAGGAGACTTCATAACCTTTAACTAAATGACATCGATTATTATCTTCGGCAGTGTCTTAACGTGTTTCTTTGTGTCGCATATTTTGCTTGCTATCTAATAATGATTTTCACGTTGCAATTTTTTAATATTGTTTTGTATTAACGTACTCTGTACTGTTTTCCTACAGTTGAAATGTCATTATCGCAAAGAAAAGTAAGCGGGAAAATCAATGTGTATATTTTGTTTTGTTTTCAAAACTTTTTCGTGTCATTGTGGACGTTTTTTTTTAAGTCCTGGTTCCACGGGCGACGCCGTGCGCGTACTGCTAGTAGTTAATATATCTCATAATCTTCAATAACGTACCAGAAATGCCACTGGTCATCAACACAGAAGCGCATGCTTGCATCGTTTCAATTAGCCTGCGGATATAGATACAGACTATAATAGGCCTTTCCATCTTTCCTCGCAGGATGATTAAGATGCTCCAACAGATGCAAGAGAGGTTATTAGATTAGTTTGCGCGATTTTATGAGAAAATGGTTAGGTATGTTGTAGTAGACAATACAGTCGACACAGAATATTCGATTAAACGGGAATGTTAATAACATGGAAACCTATCCTAAAGACTGAATAAAGAGCAAAGACTAAGAGAAATACAGTGGAATCTCCCTATAACGAAATCGTTTGGTTCCAGTTGAAAAATTCCCTATAGAGAAAATTTCGTTATACGGAGATTAGACATTTTTGCAGTTATTTAAGTAAATGTTACAAACCTTTTAGTATGTGCGATAAGTTCAAAAATATTTAATTACGACTTTCAATTAAAAATGAAGTAATATTTATTACAAATTTGTTAAAATTATACTAATTTTTGCTGTATAAATAAAATGCTCAAAAGCGAAGACAATTCACCAATTTAGAGAATAATATGTACTAGTACGGATAAACATAAAATGCATATTATCACATCCATTTGCTGTTTCCACCCCGATTCTTGGAATCTTGACCCGTAGAAATATTGCTCCCTGTGTAGAAACCCAGGTCCCCACAACTGCATTACCCTTCACATAGCATTCTATTGTTATGTGTTATCGCTGGAATGAACAATGCGAGTGGTTCCAGATACAGGCACGTGTGAGCGATTTGTTTGCACAGAAATTAGCAACTTTCTCCAAAAATGACAAAAATCAAAAAGATAAAGGTCTGAAAAAATTCGTTATAGGGAGACAACCATTTCGTTATATGGAGAATGTTTTGAATGTTTTTTAACATTCCGATTAAAAATTTCGTTATAGGAAGAAATTCGCTGTAGGGAAACTTCGTTGTAGGGAGACTCTATTGTAATGTTCTTAAAGAATGCAGCAATTAAGTCTTAAATGTTTATTAGCTGCATGTAAAATGTACGACAAAATTTCCACCCTTTTTAAGTCATTTTATTCTCAAAAGAAAATCGAATAGACACAAGTCGTGTTCATCTTGCTACGGTATTTAAGTTGAACTACAAACCAACGTCAAGAGAAAGCTTAAGATGAAGCTTCTACAAATAAATATTTCTAAAAACAAACTAATATCAGTGATTAAGATAAAATAAAATAGATAAATGCAAGGGGAATCAAGAACAGCAAGGGCTTTATTTTCCATACCCAAAAGAAACGGGGATTTGGCTACCTATTGTTGTCGTTGGTAGGGAGCTTAACACGATCGCGGCCATCATGTTAGTGATAAATGTCTGGAACACATGGCAGGAGGACAAATCAAAATAAATGTTTCTGACAACGACTTTCAAAATCTCTTTAGAATATCTTTTGCGAATATAACCGACGACTTTTTTTGATGCTCCGAAATCCGAGTAGCAGTTTTTTTTTTTTTAATCTTTCAAAGAGGAAAAATAAGTCTATTTAAAATTTGGTGCCGAAAGGTCTTATTTTAAGTGCAGCACAAAGTTTCCGTAGTTCGGATAATTATGACCGACATATTTAAAAGTAAGGCAAACGTTAAAAAATTAAGCAATATAAATGAGAACCAAGTTAATATACATTATTAATTAAAAAGCATGTACAATATTAATATTTAAAATTAACGTCGAGATTTTAATCAAGGATCCTAGGTGGCCTAAAAGTGAGTAAAATCTTCCTTCAACCAAGCAAAAGCTTTGTCATACAAAGGAGACAAGTATAGTCTGACCACGGATTCCGAGACTACCTTCTTTTTGTCAAGCAATGAGTCATATGAGCGCATTTCCGGAGTTCTTCGTTAGATCACGCTCAGTAAAAGTAAACATCACTCTTCCTTTCTTCACTTCCCCCCTATTTTGATGAAAATAACTCTGCCCGGCACATGCGCAAAAGCGCCGAAGGTTTCCGAATCCGTTGCTATACAATACCTTCTATCCATTAAGCGAAATCATCGGGATGTTTGAAAGAAATAAAAGTATATAGATGATTACCCTGCATTAAGAAAACCAACATATGCCTCGGAAATCCAAAATCCTTCACCAAATAAGGTCCCAAACCATCTCTAAGCCATCATTACCCTGAATAGTTCCAACGTGACAAGCAATCTGCCATGCTTTAATGGACTGAGTGCATGTTTTCAGATTCCCTCGGCGTAACGTAGCCTGTGAATCGAATTGTTTGTTTTGGAAAAGAGCACTACCGAGTCAATAAAAACGAATTCTCTGAAAACTAAGGGGGGAAATGACATTTTCTCCTTATATATGGAAGATGATTTTAATCTTATCCAACACCCCGTATATAAATTACTCATTCTATATCCCTTAAGCCTGTGACATGCGAACTGATTCTTTAGGCTTGCACTATGGAAAATTGTCAATTCTATTTCCCCAAACAATCGACATGCACCCTTTTTTCAAAAGCATAGATTCACCTGGGATTCATTACTCCACGCTGCTCGTTTGAAACAGTCCATGGTGCCCATTTGTGTTGCTTAGTCGAGATAAGATGTTTACCGTTGTTGTAAACATTCATCAATAACACGCTCTTCAGTCTTCGACTCCAAAAGACTATGTGGTAAACCGAACGCTGTGTAGTTGATCTACTGAATGTTTCCGAGCTTCTCAATGAGTAACCAAAATAAATAAATTAATTTTAAAAAACTTTACGAAAAGCTTTTATTTAAAACTGCTCCCAAAAGTAGAAAGTTTTTCTTAACAGTCTAAAACATCTCTCCCATTTGACTAAAAAAATCACCAATTCTCAATGAAAAAATATCTAATTTTTTGCTTCTTATTTATTGCTTCGGTAAAAATGTTCATAAATTTGAATTTAGAAATATAGGAATTTTAGTAAATATAAAATTGATTGTAAAATTAGCACCTATCCACTCTTTTTTTAATCAAATATGAATGAAAATTCGAAATCGATTCGAATGAAAAATGTTTTTTCCACTTTTTACCAGATTTTTAAACAAAATCTATTCGAATATTTATTTTATACTTAATTATCAAAGCTTTTCTTATTTTGCACAATAAAATTAAAATCTGTATCGGTTATTAAAAGGCGTTCTGTTCGTTTTCTTCTTGCTTGGATCGTACACTTTTAGTAGATGGCGTCACTGTATCCCTATCATAGATCATCTTAATTACTTCAGTTGATTAGTCCTCTAGGGATAGATTAACTTAATTGTAATTTTGTATTTTCACCGAAAAGACGCATAAACTTACAATTATTGAGAAAATGACAGGGTGAAAATTGACAAAGCATTAATCCTTTAAAAACTCTACATCACATTGATATGTGATGTGTATGGCAACTATTTCGAGACGATCTGTCAGAATTATTATAATACGTAACTAATAAATCTGACTTCATATGGCTTTACATTTAAAATTACCGCCGGCTCCCACAGTTAGCTACACACAATGACACTAAAGTGTTGCTTACACGCATTAAAATAAATACAAGTTGTTTTCTCTTAAATGAATACGAAGAGTTATTCTGCATGCATCTTAAGACACACACCCCTCTAAAATTAATAATTTGTCTTGACCCTTTCGATTCTGCTGGTGGCAATGATCACCTTCACATTTAAAGAATTATTTTTTGTTGTTCGTACTTTCTCGCATACGAAATATACAAAAAGAAAGTAATGTAATCGACAAAAAATTGGATCACCAGATTATGATGAATCTCCGCGTTTGAGAAGTGCCCCCCGAGTCCGAAAAAAGCCATTTTTTTTTTTTTAATAAATCTGTCTGTCCGTCCATATCTGTATGTGTATGTGAACACGATAACTCAAAAACGGAACGAGCTAGATGGACAAAATTTTGTATGTGGGCTTAACACCAAAATTTTACATCTGTATCAAATTTTAGAAAAAAATCCGTCTGCAGGAAGTGTGTGCTGTCGGTCCCTCTGCTTGTATTTGAACACGATAGCTCAAATACGTAACGACTTCGATGGATGAAATTTGGCTTAAGCTTTTAAAACTTAAATTCAAGATCTGTTTTAAATTTTGTACCAAATCCATAAAAGGGTAGAAGTGTGCATGAAAACACGATAACTCAAAAAGGGACGAGAAAGATTCAATTTCTGTACACCAAAATTGATGATCTTTATCAAATTTTGGGCAACATCCATCCACGGGAGAAGGAGCAATCTTCCAAAATACATACTCGATTCTCTCCACTATACGACGAAGTTAAACACAAGATCCGCCATATTATGGAAATATACGAGCCAGATACATTGGACAATTTGTATAAAAATTCCAGTTCACTACAGTTAATATGCAGAAAAATATCGATATTGCAGCTAGGTGAATTTCGGAACACTATAAGAGAATCTAAATGATAAAGGTCCATGCACAAACTGAAATTTATTAAACTTGAATCTTCGAGTAGTTATCATAGAAATTTTAAATTATGTGTTTAATTTATTAGTATACATCTGTATTCAGGATATTCAACTTTCATAAAATTCAATACTACTGTTCGAAGATTTAAGTTTAAAAAATGTCAATTTGTGCAAGAACCCTCATCATTTAGCTTCTCTTACAGTGTACCGAAATTCATCTCGCTGCAATGCCGATATCTTTCTGAATATTAACGATATTGAACTGGAATTTTTATATAAGTGTCCCTACATATCTGCCTTTGAAATCATGAAAGAAAAATTTCGCTACGTTCGCACATGCGCAGTATAAAATTATTTACTACAAATACTCTTATCTCCTGTAATATTAAAATTATTTGATTCAAATTGTAATACAAAACTTCTTTTACATATTGTCAAATATTCTGTAACCTTCGTACAATTTGGTTGAAAACTCTGCATGTCATAAGCAAAAAAACATGCGGAAAAATTAGGATTTTTTAAAGAAACCTTTATATCTTCACGAATATTTTTACGAAAATGCATGTAAACATTATGAACATCAAACAAAACTATTGATGAAAGTTTCAACTCAGTATCAGCTTTCTGCGAAACGGGGTGGGCCAAAATAATTTTCGTCTTCATCAATTTGTGGACAGCCCCTTAAATGTCCTAGTGACCGAATCTTCACGGTAAAAAGTGAGTTCCGACGATTATATGTCCCACGATTTTCCGCAACTGATTGCGAATCATTGTATTCCTATTAAGTTCAAATTTTATGAAATATTAAAAATGGTCCTTAGCATTTGTCCACCAGTGTATAAGAAAGAATCAATAACTTCTGCAAAATATTTTTTTTTCCATAACCAGTTGTTTCGGTTTTTTAATACACAGTATTACAAAAATGACTTATATTATTAATACAGATTTTCTACATTTCAAATACACTATTTTAGGTAAACACTAAAAACCCAGTCCCCTTATCACAACTAAATTCGCGAAAAATAAGCCTTCGGTAGTATTAACGTATACTTATAAAAGGAGATGTTTGTGTGCGCGAATGCTGTGCCAAGACGAATCTATCGCACTTACATGCATGAAATTTGACACACAGGTAGTGGTAATGGTGACTCAATGCAACTCGAAGTCCGAATTTTAAAATTTAAAGTAGAAAATTTTTTATTTCATATTTTGCGTTGTTTTGGGTGCTTTTTCGCACGTCTTAGCTCGTAGTGTCATAACGGTCGGGAAAAAAATCTATCCATCATCCGATGGAGCAAACAATTGTCGTTCTAAAGAAATTTGTTTTGAACATATAACGCAACCTACTGAATTTTAAGAATTTATTTAAACATAATCAGTTTTCCCGAAAAACTTCCAATAAACTACAATTCCTGCATCCCATATTCTAATTTCGTTACATTTTTCAAATTGATTTAAACAGTAGCGGCGATTGGAGAGTATAAGGAGTATGAAACAAAATTTAACTACAAAATTAGCTAGCTTTTCCGGACACTAGTGCTTTTTTATAATTCCTAATTTAAGCAGCTAAAATGAAATAAAAATTTAATTGTTCCACAAAAAATGTGGGGGCGCCACAGGTTTTAAGGACTAATTGGAACATTTCCTCCCAATTTTAAAAAAGAGATAAAATATCTTTTTTAGTGATTTTACTTGATTGTTCTCCTGATGAGTCCAAAGATTTTCTTTGAAGATCTGCAGTGTGAAAGAGAGGGGGAAATATTCCTTCTTCACCAGACTATTATTGGCTTATCATGCCACATGTCTATACAATCTTTACTTGGTAAGGAGCCAATTGAGAATTATGTTCCAAGAACCATGTCATGGGCAAAGCCGTGAGGATACTGCTAATTAAATGCAAACTCTCTTGATGTAAATGATAATATATTTCGATAAAATGAGGGTGGGAAGTGAAAGCTCTAAGTACAGGCAAGTGTAGAAATTTCAATTCTGCTTAGCATCTATTTAAAGAACAAAACATTGTACTTAAACTCTATAAGGTTAAAAAATTTTAAAAGAAACATCTTTATATCCTTAAAGAGACCATACATTAAGAAAAGCACTTTGTACTCAAATCTTAGACAGAACGCCGCCCCATGTCATTACAGCAACCGAACTGGTTGAATGGACATGGTGGGACGACAAATCTTAAACAATAGGATAAATCAAAAGGCTGAATGATTAAGATTTTGCTTTGAAATTCGAATGACAAAGTACAAACTTTATATATATATATATATATATTATGACAACTCCTCGTGCGGAGAAAAAGGAGATCCAATTCACTATGCCACAAAATGTCGGTTTACCCTCACCTGGCATTTCCAAACTCCAACAGTGTCACTTAAATTACAGTGGTTGAAAAACATTCTCACAACTTATCAAGAACCCGACTTCGACTCCTAATGCTTTTTGTATGTGATGAGAACATTCTCATTGTAGAGGATAATAATTGAGCACGCATCCACCCAGACTGACACACACTTCCGGCTACTTATGATTTTTTTCCCTCTATGTTTTTTTTCTATTTTGTATTATTTTCTATGTTGTTCTGACGACCAGTGTATGTTTCATTTTCATTTTTATTTGTTATTGTACCTGTTACTTGTTTTTGTCCTTTCTTAAAAAATAAAATTCACCTCCATCCATCCAAACTGGAAAGGAGCCAAATGGCTCTAAACACGGGATGCAGGTTGTGTAATTTAATATATATATTAAGCTTGTATATATATATAATAACATTAGTACTTATAAATTACAAAATATAAGGGATATATATTTCTAAACACAGAATGTTTTAAATACTTTTATTTTCATTTCTGGTTTAATGCAATTGCTTCTCTCTGATTGTTAGATTTCCTTCATTATTCCAACCATGAGAACAACTTGCAAGAAAAATCATCTTAAAACTTGCTCTATTCTTTTCCTTAACTATCTGATAAGTGAATATCACACATCTTCATTTACAATTAATCTTGACAGATCACTCGATGAAAAATGTCAGGAAAAAATGTTCATTAATTTTTTTTAAATATAATTATTAAAAATTAAGATTGAATCTCTCCATGGATTAAATGGAATTAGAAATTTTAAGAATGTGAAAAAAGATTTTAATCACTTCAAATTACAGCAAAAATATCTGCTGGATTTTAAGACTCTTGCCCGTTCTTATAAAAGCATCCAAAGTTTCTATCTGAAAGTGTATAATTTATGAAAAGACAAAACAAATTGTGCATTTTGATGGAATACTTAAGTAATCAGTATTTAAATTCTCTACTATGGAATCTGAACAACAAAAACACCCATTTTAATCCCCCAAGGACCCAATTATTTTTATCTTATAACTTTCAGGTAAAAGTGAATTAATCGAACTTCCTTGTATTTAATCATATCTCTGCAATCTCAATACTTTATCCACAATTGTTTAAGATAATATACATATAAATTATCTGATTTTGAATTGAATGGTGAAAAATGGGGGAAAATATCACCTATGCCGCTAGGAGGGTTAGAGTATGCACTGAGAAAGAGAAATATGAAAGTCCAGCTACACTGGTATGTTGCAATTCTAATGTATCCCATTTTCAAAACAAGATGTAGCAATATGTTTAAGGCATTGTTAAAAAACATATAATAATCTTATAAAATCTTACCACACTGAAAATCAAAAGTTGATAATTTCAAAATATCTTTCTTTCATTATTACAAAAGTAAACTCTGCTTTCCTTTCTACACAGAAATTAACACAAAATATAATAAATGAATACTGTATTAGGCCTTGTCAAATAAGGCATAGCTAATTTATCCTTTTAATGTAAAACAAGCTTAATCTTTACTTTTTATTTGAAACTACACAGAACTTCACTTTCAATAACTACATGCAAGATATAAAAGCATGATATTAATAAGAAACAAAAGCATGACACCACAGTAAAAACACAAAAGCACGACACCACAGTAAAAACACA